>CAUYPK010102900.1:0-31552 GCA_963574355.1 Loris lydekkerianus
GAGGAGGAGGGAGGGGAAGGCCTGGGGGAGGTGAGGAAGGACTAGGAGGAGGGAGGGGAAGGCCTGGGGCAGGGGGGGAGGATGAGAAGGAGGGTGGGGAAGGCCTGGGGCAGGTGGGGAAGGAGGAGGAAGAGGGAGGGGAAGGCCTGGGGCAGGTGGGGAAGGACGAGGAGGAGGGAGGGGAAGGCCTGGGGCAGGTGGGGAAGGACAGGGGAGGAGGGAGGGGAAGGTCTGGAGCAGGTGGGGAAGGACAGGGAGGTGGGGGGGAAGGCCTAGGGCAGGTGAGGAAGGACAGGGGAGGAGGGAGGGGAAGGCCTGGGGCAGGTGGGGAAGGACAGGGAGGTGGGGGCGGAAGGCCTGGGGGTGGTGAGGGAGGACAGAGGAGGAGGGAAGGCCCTGGTTGTGCAGTGGGGGTAGCAGGAGAAGAGATCAGCACTGAAACAATAACACTGGAAACACTGCAATATTGTCATTACCCAGGCACTCTACCAAATGCTTCTGCATATGTCACTTTAATGCATGCTGCGACCCTCTGAGCTAATCATTTTGCATCTGCTTTACAGATAAGGGAACTATAGATTGAAAGTATCTCTAGACCCACGGAGTTGTCCAAGAGCCTCTCATGCCTCCTCCAAGAAGCCTTGTAGGGCCTGCAAAACTCTAGCTGAGAATTGGTGTTTCTCTCAGAGATGTGTGAAACTCACATTCGGGAAGACTGTCAGAGCATCAGCAGAATGTTCCTCTTGCCCATCTCATAAGCCCTGTTTGGTCAGCCAGAGCTGGAAGGATGAAAATATGGTGGAGAAAGAAAATGCCAGGAAGGCTATTTTAACCAGTGTGATGAAAATATGTCAAACGGTCTATAAAACCAGTGTATGGTGCCCCATGCTCGCATTAATGTACACAGCTATGATTTAATTAAAAAAAAAAAAAAAAAGAAAGAAAGAAAGAAAGAAAGAAAAAGAAGAATACGGTAGAGAGAAGAATTCACTGGAGTCAAGTTAAACTCACCCTCCTTGAGAGTGTTGTGAATCAGTGAATTTACTAAGGAGTCTGCTGCCTTCCCATTCAGGACTGCCCAGGGTTCAAGACATATCACATTTACTTAAGCAGGCAGTCATCTTCTTTTGGGGCTTTCTCGTATTTCATCCCCCACCCCACAAGGTGTCAGAGAAAACCCATCTCAGCATCTTGTCATGGAGGGAAAGGGCAGGTTCTCAGCATCTTGTTAAGGAGGGAGTGGGGCTTCTCAGCATCTTGTTCTGGATGGAGAGGGCAGGTCTCTCTGAGAGGCACGCAGGCGTGCTTTCAGCAGGAACTGGGTGCTGACAAACTGCTGTGGGCTACGGTAGAAGCCTTCCCTTTGAAGAGTTATGACTCTGTGCCATCCAGCATTAGAAAGCAACTTCTGGTTGTCTAAAGGCCTTTTGTCCTTTTGCCGCCGCCTCAGAGAACAGCGGGTAGGTCTCCTTCAGAAAGCACAGTCACATGTCAGTCTGTGCCCACACAGAAAACATCTGTCAGGGGGACATGGGAAAGAGTTTCGGCTTTCCAGAGATGTGGTTCTTCTCCCATGGCAGATAGAACAACGCGCTGTAATTCTTTCTTTCATTCACTGTGGAGAATCCATCTTTGGACATTATTCTTTGAATAGAACATCTCCAAGAAACTTTTCTTTAATTCTTAGGTTCCCAAAAAGTGGTGAATGGTTATCAGTAATATAGAATATTACTGATCTTATTATCGCTCACCTTATTCTCTCTAAAAAATTTGTATTTTTATGTCCTTATTTCTTAGAAATAGATCACTTATAGTAGTTGTAAGATTCCTATACCTCTGCCACCAAAGAACTTATGTTTGATAAGGGCAAATACTTTAATCCTCTTAAAATTGACTATTATATTTTATGCTTAAAAGTTCATCATGTTTTATGTTTTGATCAAACTCACACCAGTAATCCTAGCACTCTGGTGGCCTGAGACTGGTAGATTGCCTGAGGTCAGGAGTTTGAGATCAGCCTGAGCAAGATCAAGACCTCCTCTCTACTAAAAATGGAAAAATTAGCCCTTTGTCAGATTTGTAACTTGTGAATATCTTTTCCCATTCTGAAGGTTGTCTCACTGCTTTGTTGACTCTGTCCTGAGCTGTGCAGAAACTTTTAAACTTGATCATGTCCCATTTATTTATTTTTGTTGTTGCTATTTTGCCAATGGGATTTTCTTCTTAAATTCTTTTCCCAGGCCAATAAGATCCAGAGTTTTTCCCACTTTCTTGTAGAGTTTGTACAGTTTTTTGTCATGCATTTGAATCTTTTATCCAGCATGAGTTAATTTTTGTAAATGTTGAGAGATGCGGATCTGGTTTCAGTATTTTACATAGGGCTAACCAGTTCTCCCAGCATTATTAAATAGGGGTTCTTTTCCCAAGTATATTTATTCTTTTGCTTGCTTTATCAAAGATCAGATGGTGCTAAGAGGCTGGTCATCTTTAGGTTCTCAGTTCTGTTCCATAGATCGGTGTCTCTATTTTCATGCCAGTACCATGCTGTTTTGATCACTGTAGGCTTTTAGTATAGTCTGAAGTCTGGTAACATGATGCCTCCAGTTTTGTTGTTATTTCATAGAATTGCATTGGCTATTTGGAGTTTTTTTCTGGTTCCATGTGAAACGAAACAATTTCTTCATGTTCTTCAAAGTATGACATTGGGGTTTTTTGTTTGTTTGTTTTTTCTTTTGAGACAGAAAAACTGTGGTATCATCATAGCAATGTCACAGAACCTCAAACTCTTAGGCTTGAGCAAGAGCTTCCCAAGTAGCTAGAACTACAATTGTGCACCACTATGCCTGGCTCATTTTTCTGTTTTTAGTAGAGATGGGGTTTTGAAACATTGATTATTTTAATGAGAATAATAACCAGAATCTACAAAGAACTCAAGCAAATCAACAAGAAATGAGCAAACTACTCCATTAATAACTGGACAAGAGACATGAAGAGAATCTTTTCTCTTGAGGACAAATGGCAAA
The DNA here is from genome assembly GCA_963574355.1 of Loris lydekkerianus. Classification (NCBI taxonomy): domain Eukaryota; kingdom Metazoa; phylum Chordata; class Mammalia; order Primates; family Lorisidae; genus Loris; species Loris lydekkerianus. The sequence continues at coordinate 3,024 of CAUYPK010102900.1, forward strand.
GAAAAAAAAAAAACTATCAAAAAAATACTCATCATCCTTAATCATCAGAGAAATGCAGATCAAAGCCACTTTGAGATACCACTTAACCTGTGAAAATAGCTCACATCACAAGGTCCCAAATCTGCAGATGCTGAATTGGACGTGGAGAGAAGGGAACCCTTTTACACTGTTGGTGGGACTACAAACTAAAACAGCCTCTTTGAAAAAAAAGTATGAAAAATTCTCAAAGAACTAAGAGTATCTGCAATCCTATTGCTAGGTATCTACCCAAAAGAAAAAAAAGTCATGTTACCATAAGGACATTTGTACTTGAATGTTTATAGCAGCTCAATTCACAATCACAAAGATGTGGCAACAACCCAAGTGCCCATCAACCCATGAGTGAATTAATAAACGGTGGCATATGTGTACCGTGGAATACTATCCAGTGATAAGGATGATGGAGGCTTTGTATCTTTTATATTTACCTGGAAGGATCTGGAGTAACATTCTCCTGAGTAAAATATCACAGGAATGGAAAATCAAGCATCCCTCTACTCAATACTAAGTTGAAAAATAGATTAATTACTGTAGATCCACATGTGAGAATAAGTCAGTTAAACAGAAGAAGCAGGGAAGGGGCTCTATAAGTTCCCACCTGGTGGGTACAACATGTGGGGATATGGCACACTCCCTGAGTGAAGGACACAACTACATCTAAGACTTTACCTTGCCAACATAAACAATGTAACTTAATCATATAGACTCATATTAATCTGAAATTAAAAAAAAATAATTAGTCAAGTGTGGTGGTGCACACCTGTACTCTCAGCTACTGGGATGGCTGAGGCAGGAGGATCACTTGAGCCCAGGAGTTTAAGGTTATTGTAAGCTATGATGCCAGCACTCTACCTGGGGTGACAGACAGTGTCTCAAATAAATAAACAAATGAATAAACAAAACTATAACCAAACCTTTAGAAGCAGGGAAAGAACACATCCTGTATATGCAGAGTTATCAAGAAGATCTAAGTATTGTTGGAAAATGAAAGTAAAACATTCTTTCCAAAATTAACATAATTAGCCAGAATTGTATCTCTGTGTCCAAATACAATAAACAAATTCCGTTTAGTCCCAGTAATACAACACAGTGTCAGTTTCTGAATTCAGAATGTGCTGTTTGATCAGAGGATGGCTTTGTGGTCTAAGTGGTCGCAGGGCCACTTGATATTAGAATTTTGTGTGCTCTAAAAAAAGATGGGTATTGGGGATTTGAAAAATACTCCCAACATCAAAAATATTTTGTCTGCGAAATGCTCCTAAGCAAACAATCACGATGCTGCCCGGTGCAGGATGGGGAATCTCATAGCATAGGCTCCACTGAGTACTTATTAAATGGCAGATTCTTTTAAAATAGGGTTTCTCCGCCTTGGCCACATTGACATGTAGGGCTCAAACTTCATGTTGGAGAGAGGATGCCATGTGCACTGCTGAAGGTACAGGTTTACCACTGGCTTCTGAGCCCAAGATCCCACTAGGAACCGTTGATGTGACAATAGTCAGAATACCACATGTCTCCAGACCATTGTCAGATCCCCCGCGAGGCAGAACTGCCCTGTTGAAACCATTGTTTGAAGGGTATGTGGTAGAGAGCACACACCTGTTTTAGGATAAAAACATTTACTTTAAAAATTCCCTCTCATTTTAACAATGTTGATTCTTCCCAGCCATGAGCATGGTATGTTTTTCCATCTGTTAAAGACCAGCATAATTCTCCACCACAAAAGCAAACCCACCAAGATCAAATATTAACACGAATGAGGGTAGACCCACATAAGAAAGCAAATTACATTCAGAATGGAGATTTATTTGAATTTGATGGCTTTGTTAGGTTATTTTTACATTTTTATAAAAATACATTTAGTAAAAGAAACTTTTTAAAAAACATGTTTTGTAGAAATCTTATTTTAGTAAATGATTTAGATAATAAAGTTTCTTCAAAAATATTTTTAAAGAAAAATACATCCTAGATATTATAATTTTGACTTAAAGATGTTTAAGACTTCTAGAAACCAAATCTTAGTTACTGTACATATTCTCTCAAGTCCTCCTCAAGGCATAGTTTCTATCTTATTAGGTTGAGGTCAGTACCTTTAACAGAAAGGAAAATTCTTGCTCCATAATCCCTTAGACCAAGCAAATGAAGAAACGAGAATGAATTCTTTCAATCTCTGAATACATTTATAGGCAGGTTCTGCCTGAAAATTTATGGTGGCTTGTCTTGTAACACATGAGCTGGGGAATGGGTTTGTTAAACTTGCACATGTTTTCTGCAAAATGCTAAATTTGGGACGGTTTTTATCTTTCTAGCTTAGAGTTGAAATCAAACTAAAGTTACAGTTCATTGATGTAACTGGGAATTGAAGTCTGAGTTCTTGTGTCCCAAACCCTCAGTCCACAATGACTGTATTACTTTTGAAGGGCCTTCAGTTTCCAAAATGAGCTTGCATAAAGTACAAATGTTACATATACATCTGGAAAAAGGTTCCTCAGGGATCTCCTTTATTTGGTCACACACATGCCTGCAGTTCAAACAAATCAGATACCCAACCTTTGCACCATTTCTTGAAAGGGCTGGACTCAGATTCTTTACAGGTCCCTGAGAACTTATTCCAGACCACGATGCCTGCTGACAGAGAAGGGGACAAAATGACAATTTGATAAGAAATACTCTTTCCCTTTTCCTAACTGACCTCCTGCACGTGGTGCCTTCATCAAACTGAATTTATTCACATGAACTGAGATGTGAATGAAGAGTGACCAAAACATCACTGCTCCTTTACCAAAACAAGATATTCTTGTGACATGACTGAAGTAGATCAGTGGCTCCCACCAGAAACTTCTCCATTAGAAAACAAAATCAGGTGCTGGTGATGGCAACAGAGAGAAATGCCATCTGGTGAGCTCAGAATCAAAATAAATAAATAAATAAATAAATAAATAAATAAATAATATAGGGGTTGGTGTGCTTCTCTTTATTGTCTTGATATTAATTTACCAAGAAACTTCAAGAATACCATATCTTTTATATCTTTCAGTCTTTGACAACCTGTATCATTTAAATATCTCCTGGAACGCCACACCTTTCAGATCTTCCCTAAAACATAACTTCACAATCATAGTTCTCTGCTTGGCTAAAACTATATGTGAAGCTGTGAGCCACCTACTTCTACCCTTTCAGTAAACATTTCCAAACTTATTCTGTAAAGTTGAGCACCAATTTCTTTTTGTTAATTTATTTTATTATGTATTAACTAGATTTATACTTCCACCTTATTCAATGAAAAAGTGCACTAAATTAAAAAAATGCATTCAATATTAAATAAGCTAAAACACATGTAAAATGAGTAAGAAAGGTAAAGGGAAAAGAAGGGGTGAGGATAGTTTTTAAAATACATGCTTCTGGCCAGCCACAGTGGCTCACACCTGTAATCCTAGCACCCTAGGAGGCTCAGGCAGGTGGATTGCTTGAGCTCAAGAGCTTGAGATCAGCCTGAGCATAAAGCAAGACCTCTTCTCTACTAAACAAACAAACAAAAAGCTAGGTATTGTAGTCTTAGCTACTCATGAGGCTGAGGCAAGAGGAAATTTTGAGCTCAGGAGTTTGAGGTTGCTGTGAACTATGACGCCATTGCACTACCCAGGGTGACAGAGTGAGACTCTGTCTTAATAACAATAATGATAATAATAATAATGATAATAATAATAATAAATGCATTCTACAAAGCTACAAATGCTTTCTAGATGTGGGCCAAATTTGATATAAGGCTTGCTTCATTTCCTGTGAGTCATATTATTTCCAGGTAGGTGTCCAGTGGTTGGCCTTACTGTCAACTTCTGAGAACATTTCTGCTTTCCCTGTGCTCCATATCTGACCACATTTGTCCAGAGGTACCAAGATTCAGAATTTCCTATGATTTGATCTTTTTGCAAGTGAAACTGCTGCTAGAATCAAATTCCATATTCATTCATTCATCTATCAGATCCGCAGATATTTAGCAATTTTTATACCCAAGTTACTCCGAGAAGGCAGAGAGTTTTGCATAGAAGTTGACTATAAGGCTGGGCGCAGTGACTCATGCCTGTAATCCTAGCACTTGGGTGGCTGAGGCATGTGAATTGCCTGAGTTCACAGGTTTGAGACCAGCCTGAGCCAGAGTGAGACCTTGTCTCTAAAAATAGGTGGGTGTTGTGGCAGCCTCTCTTACTTGGGAGGCTGAGGCAAGAGAATCGCTTTGAGGTTGCTGTGAGCTATGCCACCATGGCACTCTACTGAGGTTGACAAAGTGAGACTGTCTTAAAAAAAAAAAAAAAAAAAAAAAGAAGTTGGCTATAAGGTCTTTAGGCTCAGACAGACTTGCATTTCAAATACTGGCACCAACAATTCTTAGTGGGATGTTCTAGGAAAATTACATGAATACTAGATTTTGGCTTGTACATTAAAGAAAATAGTGACTTTATATAGTTATTGTATTGAGAGCATGTATATTTAAGTCTTCAGGAAAGTAAGGGACACATCGTTAGTATGTAATAAATTGTGTACATTTATGCTAGGCATCCCAAAAAGACTAAGAATAGCCCTTATGCTACACTCACTGTGCTGTGTCATATTTCAGTTATTCACAAGAAAGCTTATAAATTCTGAGTAGGGAAAGATCTCTTCACATGGAAGAGGATCTCTGGTGGGCTGATCTTATAAGGGCCAGATCCTCTGAAGAAGTGGTAAGATTTGGGACAGGCAGAGAGTCCAGAGAGGACCTGGATTGGAGGGGAAGAGTGTTGAGAACGTCTTAGAGATGAGGGTGCACGAGGCATAGTTGGAGTTGATGAGAAAATTCATTCATTTCATGTAGCGGAGCACTCATGTATGAAAGTAATGGTCAGAAGGCAGCAGGCAGAGCTGAGACAGGGAGGAAGTGCTGACAATTTTGTAGAGGGGGGCTAAGAGATGAAATAACTCCTGCTGAAAACCAAAAATCTAATAACTTTAAACTGTACTTAATGATCTAGAATAATCAGGCCATTGGAGCTCAAATGCCTTCAAAGTTGTTTATTTCCATTTTGTTTCCACAACTTAAGCAAAGTTGGCTCGCGGGGCCTCCAGAGTGGTTCAATGCCCTGGAGAAGGCCCACGTTTGCTCATCTTTGAAATGAGAGGATTGGACACCTTCCTTCTGAGCAGTGACACTTCTAAAACCAATAAGCCTTTTCTCTCTTGAAAATGAGAATAAAAGTCAACCATCGCTCACTGTTGCTGCTTCACCTGTTTGCCTTTGGGGTGTCTCTGGGTAAACTCCCAGATGTCTGCAGGAAATCCTCTGGACATTGAACCATTAAAACAAATAAAAGGCTTCCCCCCCCCCCCCAAAAAAAAAGAGTAGCCTAGGTGTTGATTGGACTGAAATTCCATAGAACCCAAAACAAAAGGAACTCCTTCCTACATCCCCTAATTCCAAAATCCTTCCATATGCATCTGGAAGCCACTTCACTACTTCCTGATTTTAAGCTTAACAGTTACATTCTGAAAGAGACACACACTTTGGAATATAAATGGGTGAAAATAAAAACACAAAAATATAGTGTAGAAGCTTGAACAGATACTTTTGACTTTATTTCTAGCTCTGCTGCTGTTGTCTGGTGGGTTTTGAGATGAGGCCAGCAACTTCTGGTTTAGTTCACTTATTTTCAGAAGACATCCCTTATTCTCCTCTATCTTGTAGCATATTTACTCTGAGGAGCTCAGGGTATGTAAGCCTCAAAGTAGTCCCACAGAATAGCATAGTGTTTCTGAATCACCAGTTTGAGACAGTGAAAGACAAAGACATATCACATACTTTCCCTAAGGATAGGAGATGCCCTTTTGAAATTTACCCTCTGTACGCACTGAAAGGAACATATACTCATGGGGGAGGATGCCTAGGACTTTTTAAGCTTGCAGCTTGGGGACAATGCAGAAGGCAGAGAGTGGTGGCTGGCTCCAAGCATAAGTGACCAAAGGAATATCCTTCTCACTTTGGCTACATCATGGAGGCAGCTTTTGCTTTTGGAATTTCTGCTTTAGTGTATTACCCATTATGTTACTAACAATACCTTTCATAACCTTTAACATGGCTCTCTGTACCTGGTGATTTTTACCTTCTTTGAAGGCTTTCTTAGAATACTCCAAGTAATCTAACTTTCCTCTTCATCTTTGCCTCCCTCATCTTCTTTGTTCTTCTCAAGTCTACTTCCTGATCTCTAATTTTACCTGCAGCACTCCCTGTGGCCCCACCCTCTGTCCTAGAACACTTATCCATTTATGATTTCTCCCTCTCTTCATCCCATACACTCCTAAACTTAAACTTCTTCCAGAAAACCTTCCCTGGCTGAATTCCAAGACTAGTCAAGATAACTTTTGATATATACTTTTCAGAAATGCATTCAGTCACTTTGATTTAAAGCAATTTAAATTATTATTTCATTAGGTCTTAATTTGCATCTGGAATATCTCTGCTTTGTTGCAATATGTCTTAGCTCATAACTTCATTGAAGGAACAGGATGGGTCAAATTCATTTTGAGACTTCCTTGTAGAATAGTATAAACATTTTGTTATTCACTCACCTCCCAAACATTTACTGAACACATACTATGTGCCAGGCATTAGACCAGGTTGTAGCATTACAGAGATGGACTATGTATTCACTGCTATGGAATCATCAAAAGTAGTAGTTGTTTCAATAGAAGTAGCAGTAATATACTATGATGATAAAAACTCGGAAAACAAAAATAAAGTGGACCAGGCAAAAGTCCTGTCGGATAATGTGGGTGGCCCAGTGAAAGTTTCTGTAAGGCCTTTCAACTTGATGAAAGACTATATTAAACCGAGTGTCAAGCAGATTTGACCCAGGAAATAACGACCAGAGCACAATAAGCAGAGCGTGATTGATTTCTGCTTCCTGTGTTGCTTAATAATCCTTTTAAAAGTGTTGCTGTAGATGCTCTTGATTAGGGAAGTGCATTTCCATTTTCTGAATTTGGGGTCTAAAACTGTGTTTGCTTTCTGGCTTTTTTTTCTTGGTTTTATCCCTGGTTTATCAGAACAGCACTAACAAATGGCTCTTTCTAAATTTCTTCAAGTATATAAATGTCAGGGTAACACAGACCTAAGTTGTCTTCCTATTTTTTTTCTTGATATGCATGCACATGTGAAAGTCTACCTTCAGATATTTTTTTTCCTGGCACATCAAGGGGGAAACTTGAGAGTCGGTTCCAGTCTGTGTAATGGAGACCATAGCTCTGTGGCTTTCACTGCACTTCCCAGTGCTGAGTAGACTGCTGGGATTCCACAAATAAATAATAAAAATAATAATGATTTTTAAAGCATTTGGAAACGCTGAGTTGAAAGGTGTGGTGTAAGTGCAATGTTTTATTGTGAAAGTGGCATCTCTCGCATTATCTGCTCCTAATGGAGGGCGGCAGTAATGGAGCGGGAGGCACTTAGGCCTCCAGACCAGGTCCCTGAAGGCAGGGTGGGGCTCGGGCGGGAGCTGTGGTCGCACTTACTGTACTTGGGAACTGCTTCCTTCCAGGATGGAGAGAAGGTATGAGAAGAGTCATGCTGCTGCTTGTCCCCCTCACCCTTAGAAAGTTATTGCTGTTTGTTATCGACGAGGGATGTGACTGAAAAGCATATTGGAAAAATACTGCAGACTTAATAAAATTAATTTAGGTTTTAGTTTGGGGCACAAACAAATGACACATTTGCCACAGGGTGTGTCAGCACCTTGGATACGAGTGTACCCTGTGTCTGTGATGTGGATTAAATTATTTCATACCCTCCTCCATTTGTATGAAGACGCCCTAGCTCCCATTAAGTCAGAATATGACTACATTTGAAGACAGACCTCTGAAAGAGATCATTACGTTAAAATAAGGCCATTGGGGTGGCCTCTAATTCAACCAGACTTGTGTCCTTACGAGAAGAGGAAATTTAGATGCACAGAGACACTGGAGACAAATACACTGAAGAAAGACCCTGTGAGGACAAAGCAGCAAGAAGGTGGGGCCATCTGCAAGTCAAGGAGGGAGTCGGAAGAGACCAGACCTCCTGGCACCTTAATCTTGGATTTCTAGCCTCCAGAACTGTGGAAAAATAACTTTTTTCCTGTGGTATTGTATTATAGCAGACCTAGCAAACTAACACAGTCGGAGGTTATCTAGACTTCAGATTCACATTGAAGCCTATAGTATAATATTGAAAAAGATAAATATTTTCTATTCAGTAGAGTCTGAAAGCTTTCCAAACTAAATCCATAGCTTTAATTATAAAATGAACATAACCTGTATTGAATTATGAATATGTTAACATACTGAATGGGGACCAGCAAAATAAGCACCAGATTTAGGCTGTATAGGCACATGAAGGTAGAGTAAAAAAATCTGGTTTCCTTGACCACATTGTCATAATATGCATATATAACAGTTTATTGAATCCAGGCTGTGTAGACAACCAGAAGAACTCTGGCTCCATACTGTCACAATGCATGCCCACAACAAAGACTCGCTGAGAACAGCCCCTTTTCATTCGATCTGAGTATTACCAACATGAGAGCTGAAAACCTTACCTCTCTCTAAGTATATCTATGTAACCATGCGTAAGTTATTAACCGGGCTCCCTGGGCTCTGCTGCTGAAAATATTAATATATTCAAATCTCATACTAGCTACTGCAAAAAACAGTACATCAGATAAATGTGTTAATATCTTTCTTAGACAAAAGAATCTGGCATTATTTTTTAAAGTCTCTTTTTGGTTATCTTGGACTCCTGCTGATACATAGAGGAAATACAGGCTCTGTACGTCATAAGGTGAAGTGGCCATCAGGTACCAAAGTGCAAGGTTGACTGTATTTATGAAATTGTGTTTATTGTACTCAAAACATACCACTGCCAGGTGAATTATGGGCTGTCTCTTCTGGACACAAGTATAGCCTTACTGGAGCTCAGAGGCAAAGCTTTGCTGAGAACCAGCAAACCTTGCAGAAAGGCTGGAGAAGTTAAGGCGAGGGTGAGAGGAAGTAACTCCTGAGGCTTGGCGTTTCAGATCGGTACTCTGCGCCTTTAGATCCCAATCTGAGATATATACGATGTATATAATGACCAGACTTTTCATGATCTAGTCTTGCCGTTTTACTATTGGCTGCACTTAAGGCCTTTTATCAATGACAACAATGTAGGTGGTCTTCTACCTCTTGTGAGCTACAGAAAAAAGAAAGAGTGACATAATTTTTCACAGCCTGAAGTAATTGTGGAAGTACAGATACCAGTTAGGCTCACTATGAATTATTAGTGGAAAAGTGGGTCTCAGAAGTACGTTACATGTGAAATATTTTTCGTCACTTGAACATGTGCCGTCCAGAGCTGGCCCTGTTCTAGCCGTCACAGGGAACAAACATTTCACATTCACAGATGCTCCCAATTTGGTGCGGTTTGGAGTGTAATTTAGATCAAACGTCTCCATGTAAATGAGTCAGGGTTTCTTAATTAGGTGCCTCCAAAGCAAAACCTTGGACCACATCAGTAGGTGTGGGTGTGGTACCCACAATACTGGAATCTTTCCTATAGACCAGGCTCTTAGTATCATTCAAATAGAGCTTCTTTTTTTGTTTGTTTTTTTTGTTTGGTTGTTTTTTTCAGGCTGAGTAATAAATCTGCAGATGGCATAGACAGAAAGACGCTACTTCAGAAGAGCTGTCTAAAAACACTGCCTCTTTGGCAAATGCCTTAAAGTAGGTCATTCTGCTGTGATTTAGCTTTTTCTTTAGAATTGATTGCCAGCTTTTTGTTCCCATTACAAGTAGGGTGCATTCCAGTCCACAGACTTGGTCTTAATTTTTCCAACTGGTGTTTGTTTACTAGGATTTGCAGATCGTCGTCTGAAAATGGCCAATACCCTGTCACAGTGCTAATCAGGCACTTGACCACAAAGTGAAATGGATCCTGGTGATAATGTGGAGATGCTGAAATATTAAATGCCTTAAACACCCAGTCTTCCCACAGCAAAACTGCACTGATTTATATGGTTAGGTTTGTTGAAATAATTGTCCCATCTTTTATACATGTGCAAAGAAGAGGTGACAGGATGTAAATGGAAAACTTTTACAAGCCATATTGCTGTTTGTATAGATATTCAGGTTATCTGCTCTTATACTTGTCATTGTTTGTGATTTTTATAGGGGGAAAATCACTGGGTCCCATTTCCCTATCGAGGCTTCGGGATTTACATGCAGAACCCCCTCCAGCATTAATGAGTTACCTGCATAAATTCCCTGGCGATCGATGGCCACACAGACCTTGTTTTGTTATATTAATTATTCCTCACAGAACCTTGACACTGACATTAAATGAGGCCTTAAAAAATCTTGATGAAGGTCTTAAGGTATCTTTTACTGTTCAAATATTAGCATTGCAAAAACTACGTCTAAGGCATTATTCATTTTGTGGTACCACAGGGAAGGAGGGGTTGAGATAAGGAGACAGGAGTGAAGGGCGCAGGCAGTGAACTCTCTGGTCTTAACTCTTTACTGCTTAGTGGCCAGCTTTCCCAGGGATAAGTTCTAGTCCTCAAACTGTGATAATGATGTGATAACAAATGTTAAAATTATAATGAATTAGAAGAAGTGAGTAGTTTGTTTCCTCCAGATTGGTGTTGAATATGTTGTCTTCTCCACAGGCCAAGTTTGTCTTGGCAAAGTGTTGTCGTTTTCAGGTGAATTCCAAAATGTCAGTTAAAAAGACAAAGAAGTGGGCTTTGAAGAGGAGGTGGAGATCACTAGCTAGATCTGCTGCAAGATTGACTGGTAAGTATGTCCTTAAGGAACAGACTGGGGAAATGGCTTTAGGTACAGTTTTCTTTCATTCCCAGTAAAACTTCTTATACTTAGAAAGAATGTGGAAGGTTTTGATTAAGCAAATGCTCTGGTCAGAAACACTTATTATCATATGTGGATTAGCAGTAATCAAACAACACAATTAATATTAAAATTACAACAGATACCACATTATTATCCTTTGATAATTCACAGGGAACTTTTGAATCTTGAAGTTCTCATTAGGAACTTGAGCTATCTCTGTGCTTGAGTGTGGTTATTAGATAAATGGATGGTTATTAGAAATTTCTGACTGGTGAAATGGCAGCTAATTGTAATTTGTTTGAATCCTTTTAGAGTGCAAGTTATTTATTGAATTACCACTTGATGTAGTCTTCAGGTTTTTATAAAGCTGATTATTCTGAATTATCTGTTTTTTTATCTGCATTTTTCCCCTTTGCTGGTTACTGAATCTTACTAAGGTTGTCCCAAAGTTGTGTTTAACTCCATCTTTCTCTTTATGCTCTGAACTCTCTTGGAGAATGGATATAGTTTCACAGTTTGAAATATTTACTCTGAAAAGCTAATCCCCAAATCTATATTTCCTCCTTCAATATTACACCTTCACTTACCCCCTTGAGACTATGGTTTTCTAAATACCTCCCATTGGTCTACTGCCCACAAGTTATATGGGGTGCTATAAAGTCCAGGAAGCCAGGATTCCCAACCTACATAGGACAAAGGATTAATTACAATTTTACACCAGGTGGAATGAAGCTATCTATGGTTGCAGTCAGAACATAGTGGGGGGAGGTGTGTATATAAAACAACTTCATCTCTTTGGTGATTTACAGTCTGTAATGGGCTTTCACTCACATGGAACTCTGAATTTTCTGAACAACTGAAGCTCTGAGAAGCTGCCATCCAAGATGGCACAGTTAGATTCATAAACTCAGGCCTTAAACTCAGATTTTCTAGTTCTGAATCCAGTGCTCTGTCTGTTCTATCTCCTGGATTCAGTGCAACTGGATTCAGTGCAATATTGAGTGTCTGGGCTGGACTCTCTGCTGAATTTCTTATTGGATCAAACTCAAACAATAGTATATACTCAGATCTTTCATTTTCTTTAAGTCACTCACGCACACTAAAGAAGGTAAGGTTTTGTATTATTTCCAGACTGAAGGTGATCACACAGTGGCTGAGAAGTGAAACAATGCACCTAGAGGCTCATATCTCACCTTGGGGCTGACGCCCAGTTCTTTAGATTCTTTCAAACCATCAAAGGCAAATGCACGCAGCACTGTCCACTCACAAATAATGCTGCTTAGGTTGGTTACTGTGAAATTTAAATAGTTTTCAAGCTGGTTTCCCTATGTCTACCCTTGTTTCCCTAGAATGTATTCTCAACACAGTGATTTAAAAAGTAAAGTCAGTTTGTATCATTCCTGCTAAAAACTCTGCTACTAGCTCCCTCCTATTTGGATTTGAGACTAAATGCTCACACAGGCTTCCCTGCCCTATGTGGTCTGACCTTGTCAAGATGTGACTTCTGTCCTCTTCCTCCTCTCTGTGTCTCCCATTGGCTCCAGCCATGCTGGCTTCCTTGCTTTGCTGGGTCTCAAACAGACGCAACACCTATGTCCACGCTACCTGTGATGCCTCACTGGGGTCATCTCTTCACTCGCACCCTCCTTTCCCTCCACCCTTTCCTCACATCTCACCCTCTCGATGAGGTCTTTCCCGACGACCTTATTATTACTACAAACCACACCCACAGCAGCAAATCCTCCTTACTCTGCCCTACTTTTCCTAGTTCCTAAGCAATTACTGCCTTCTACTAGGCTGCAGCATTTCTTTGTTTATGGTGTTGATTTGTTTTATTTGATTATGTGTATTATTATGCAACCCCCTATAAGGGCGAGGATGATTTCTGTTAAGTTGATTGATATATCGAAAGTTCCCATAACAGTGCATGGCACACAGTTGGTTCTCAGTAAGAGCACATAGATGACCTGGTTCTATCAGTGGCATCACTGCTCTATTTAGTGTATAGACAGGACCCCTGGCACTGCCCCAAAATCTTCCCAGTCCTTCTTGCATCATATAAAACATGCCAGCAAGTACTCTTGGCAGATTTTGAAGTCTCTCTAGGAATTCCTGTTTTCTCTCTGAGTTCCACAGCCAACATAGGAACAAATGCTCTTTGGTCACGTCAAAAAAACACCTGGGCTGTCAGCTTTGCCTTGGCTCCTCCTTTTCACCCTCCACTCCCAAATCCACCTTACACAGGACCCTTGGATAACCTGTGTCACTTAGTGATGTGGATACCTTCTGAGGATGCATCATGAGGCGATTTTGTCACCGTGCAAACCTCACAGGGTGCACTTGCAGACACCTGGATGGTGCAGCTTACTACACACCCAGGCTACGTGGTAGAGCCTATTGTTCCTGCAGAAAGCATATTACTGTATAGCTGAACAGTGTAGGCAACAATGGATATCTGTGCTCTAAACTTAGAAAAAGTACAATAAAATACTGCATTGTAATCTCATGGGACCTCCATCTCATATGCTGTCTGAAATTGACAGACATCTTTTGTTATGTGGTACCTAATTGTACTTAAAACACAGACAAAAGCAGAATTTACATTCTTTAGCATTTTAATAATCTGCAGAAGACGTCAGATTCCAACTTTTGCGCCAGCCCCTCTCATAACCTGGGCTGTCCCTGCACTCGCTCAGGGTCTCTCCTGCTCCTTTGCCTCTGGGCATCAGAGAGACTGCTCACGGCCATACCCCAGCTCCCATTTGGCTTTTCTCTATCTGTCCCATGGACCGTTCCTATGCTCCTCAAATCCCACCAGCACCACCTTTCACAGGAAAATTCTCAACTCTTTTAGCCCATTTCTCCCCATTTAAACCATCAGCTGCACATATTGTGTAATGGTCAATTATTCTTTACTCTTTTCTTCTCAAGGGCTTAGGCCCCCGTTAGGTTACTAGCTCTGCAAAGGCAGGAACTTCGACTTCCTGGCCATGTGTCTTTCACCTTCCCCCCTCCGGTGTGTGTAGTGAGCAGCAAGGGCAGGTACCCTGTGGTGCTGTTGACTCACAGATGCTCCTGTGCTGCTGCTTCTCGTGTGTGTGTGTGTGTGTGTGTGTGTGTGTGCGCGCGCACGCACGCTACGCCATGTCAGCTGTCGCTAGCTGAACATAGCAAATGATAGGTTTTGAATGATATCTCAGGTTTATGTATTGCTGGCAAGTAATAGCGTTTTTGTAGCTATATTGATGAGGTATATATTAGGATAAATGTGTATTTAACCCCCAGCCTTATTTAGTATACAGCACATCTAAATGTAGGAAATCATACTGCTTCTACCAGTGAATAACTGTGTCTTGCTTTTTAAGTGTGTGAGTGTGTGTTCAATTGTGTGTTTTTTCTCAAGCATCTAACGTAAATTCTATTATTTAAGAAGTCACAGAATATGTAGATATTAGTAAATAACTAAAGAATATAAACACTAGCCTAACCAACAATTAAGAGTCTTTTTTTTTTGAGACCGGGTCTTGCTCTGTTGCCCAGGCTACAGTACAGTGGCATCACTATAGCTCACTACAACCTCCAAGTCCTGGGCTCAGGTGGTCCTCCTATCTCAGCTTTCTGAGTAGCTGGGACTACAGGTTCCCACCACAATGCCTGGCTACATTTTCTATTTTTAGTAGCGACAAGGGTGTCACTCTTGCTCTGGGTGATCTTGAACTCCTCACTTCAGGGATCCTCTCCCAGGTGTGAGCCACCATGCCCAGCAAGAGTCTTTAATGATATATTTAGGCTTTATCATGAAAGCCCAGGTACCACATACCAATAAACTCCATTTGTGTAATATAGGCTTAACAATAGCCCATTCCCTGATATTTTGTAGTCACTCTGGTTTTATTTTCCAAAGCTCTGAAAGCACTCCCTTTGCTGTCCAGGAGTTAAGCTTTGACAGTCTGCACTGTGCCATCTTGACGCATCTTGACAGCCAGATGATTTGGCTGTGGGCCATCACAGACCACTGCTGTTATATCTCTCTGCCTCAGCACCAACCAGTGAGTGGAGAGCAACACTGTTGGAGCAGGCTTCTCGTTTAGTAAGCACGTTTTGCAACTGAATTCTTTACCTTCTTTCCCCCCATGGTAAAAACCATCCTTGGAGTAGGTTTTGGAATGGATTATTATTTTGGATGTTCTATGTTTCTGCTTCACTCAGTTTTTAGGACAAATGAAGTGAAACCCATAATTCTGGGTGTCAACACTTACTGTAAAGTCCTCTTTCATTTTTCCTAGCCTCTGCTATCTCAGTCACTCCTCCTATAGAACCTGGTTTCTGAACGTATGGTCCCGAGGCCAGCAGCAGCAGTGTTGCCTGGGAGCTTGTTCTCTTGCAGAATTACAGTCTGCTCCAGACTTCCTGAATCAGGATTTGCATTTTGAACAAGATCCCTGGGTGATTTGGTTGAGAACACTGATGTTTGAGAAGCTTTCAGTTTTTCAACGTCAGCCCAGGGACACCTCACGTGGCAGTGGTGCTGGCCACAGGGTCAGCAAGTGGAGGGGACTTTATGGTTCCCACTGTCTGCCAAGACCCCCTTGATATCCTTAATCATTTAAATCCCCCTGCACTCTCACACTTCAAAGCATGCTTCCTGAGCCCGGGGAGTGTATCACACGCAACAGGTGCATCTATATCGACAGAGGGCAGTCTTTTTTCCTAGCCAATTAGTTGACACCGTTAGGCCCTTCTGAGGGAGCCTGGGTGGTGAGGGGTGAGGCCTTTTAGATGGGATGCAGGATGGCAGCCCTTACCACTTGTGGTCATTAAAGTTCCCGTGGTGCTTTTTTGTGATACAAGGGATTGTTAACCTTGGTGTCCTGGCTGGCTTCCCATCTGTGTAATTGCATGCAGCCTTCCTAAGTCTGCTCTGTAGTTTCAATTAGGTAAAGTATTGTTCACTTCTTGTACTAAACTGCTGTGTTGTGTGGCTACAGACTGCTAATTAGCTGGTGTCTTTCAGGTAGCTCCGTTCATGATGAACAAAACACTCTCTCAGGTCATCTCCTTTCCCACCCCCATGCTCCTATACCCGCAAACCCACCCACAAATGCATGCCAGTTTTCTATACATTGCTGTTTCTTGGATGAAAGTACTTTGCAAACAGAAATTCCTAGAACATGACAATAAACATTTCTCTAATTTCTCTATGTAACCACCTGCTTCTAAGCTTACCTAGCCTATTATAGGGTGTGTGTGTGTGTGGGACCCGTGCAGAGAATAAAAAGAATGTGATAATGGGCAGATAAAATAGGCTTTCCTCTGCTAAGATGAGGGTTAAGTTTCTGTGATTGCTGGGGAAGTAAGAATTGCTTTAAGAGGTTGGCATATAAGGAATTGGCTATTTTCAGTGTGATATGAAAGAAGGGTGAGGTGAGAGAGTATAGGGCGTGCATTTTGCTGCTCTTTGCCCACTAGCTAGGAAAATAGTGGAATGAGCAAACTTGCAGTAAAATGTCTCTATGGGGAAAGTCTGACTCTAAACAGGAAGTGTGACACCAGGAGAGAGAACAGAATCCCTTTCTGATGACCCTAGGGTCAGCACCTAGCAAGTACCTATGATGTCTCAGAAATGGTTGTTGGAAATGAAAGAGAAGTGGGGATATTTGGGTGAGCAGGAAGCCAAGACAGCAGAGTTGTGCTCTCATCAGGGGAAAGATGTGCATGAGACTGAAAATTTTCTGAGATGGACAGTGACTGTGAAAAAAGTGTCCACATTGGGGAAAAAAATCAATTTAGGTTGAGAGTATCACTCTGCATATCTTTTGACTATGTAAGCAAATTTAATGTTTTGATAAGAATCGAGACATAAATCAGTTAAAGCTCCTTAAAGTAATTCCTTTTATCTTTTCATACCACCAACTATATGGGAAGCAAATGAAAATCAATAAAAGAAATAAATGAATGAACAAAATTGATAAAGGGAAGACTATTAAGAGGTGCAACCTGATTATCAATTCATGAAAAACAGGAAAAAATGTGTTTCTAGTGCCAGAAAACCAGGACCTATATCATCCTCGCTCCTTGCAGTGTTTCTGTCCCGAAGTGTTCTCCTTGCTTTTTTTTTTTTTGAAAATAGCAAAGAAGAAAAGGGGTTTACTCATTTCAATAGATAGATTGCCTGAGCACTGTAAAAGATAGGCTGGTTTGCAAATTGCGGTTACAGGAGGGGGCTGTACAGCCAAGAAGCTGGGATTGAGAATAAGATTTGAGGGATGTGAACATTCCCATGTATGGAAAGGGAGGGTCCCAGATTCTAGGGGGTTATTGATTTCCTGGTAAAACTGCCTTCATTTCCAGCTCAGAATCTATCACATAATAAGTAGTCAATATGTATTTGTTTCTTAAATAAATGGGTGGATGAATGATGTAGGCAATAATGCTTTTGGAAAGTCTCAGAGTGAGGGGCAGAGAAAGAATTTGAGGAGGATGATGAACAGTGGGAGGAAAGCCAGAGAAAAGAGATGAGGAAAATGTGAAAACAGTTTAGTTAAAAAGAATATGACTGGGACATGGCAAAGGAGAAGACATGACTGCAAGTGGAATATAGGGATCTCTATGCCAAGGGCAATATTTAACATAAAGCATATGACTTCTATATGTATATTCATTTCCTTTTTAGATGTTAATAAATGAAACTGGGGAAAAATTATAGACCAAAGACTGTCATTGTGGCAGAAATAAAATAGGCTTAAAAATTCTACTTTTTTAAAAAAATTGAGCTTTTCTGTTATTTAGATGCTTCCAAAGGAGATTTATTCAATGGCCTGATCTAAACAGCCTCAAAACTCCTTTCTTGCCCTCCTCCTCCCCCCAGACTCTCATTCAAGTTAAGCCCAGGGGATTCATAGCACACTGCTTCAAAGTCCGGTGTGGGCTGGGTCTGCGACCAGCCACAGGCTAATTGTTATTTATGGCTGAGAGTTCCTTCTGTCCACTGCCCGTCTCCCATCTTTTCTCAGCCTAGACATTACAGTCTTGAGATCTGAAATCTCATCCACAATCTTCACTTTTTTCTTGCATGAAGAAAAAAACTCCAGCGACATGGAAATGTGCAGATACCCTGTGTTAACTATTCCTGGATGTCACCCTGCAGCTCTAATTTCTGCTTTCTCCTCTGCATTCGGGGGAGCGCTGCCGGACTTGTCAGCACCTTGTCACTGCTTCCTGTTGCGTGGGCTACCATTGGACTCTGTGTTCTTAACAATGATGCATTAAAAACCCCACAAAATCATTCACAATTAAAAGAAATATATATTAACAGGTAAAAAAAATTAAAAAAAAAAAGAAGCTCCTTTAAAAAATTTAGTTCCCGAAGCGGGTGCTGTTTGTAAAGGCTGCACAGTCTCCACTAACTGCAGTGCAGGCTCGTCTTTTTCAGGCCCGTGATGCTCTTTTGTTCAATGACAAGGATGTGGGCAGCCAATATAATTTAGCTAAATAATACACAAATGTCAAGAATACTTTCATGTCTTATGTACACACTGGAATAAACCACTAGAATGGAATGTTTTGTTTTTCTTTTTAGGGGAACAGCCCCATAGTTTATGAGGAGCTTCACTGACACGAAGTGGCTGAGAAATATTATTAAAAATAACCTATTTCAATGACTGAGGTTTTTGCTTGGGTTTAAAACAAGGAGGCCTGGAGAGGAGGGTGACAAGCTGAAAACAATGAGGGATTAGGCTTGCCCTGGAATTCTTATGGGCAGGAGGGAGAAAAATAAGTCCAGAAAGAAATGAAAATGAGGGAACTAGTTTCTCAGAATTTAAAGGTGAGCCGAAAGGAACTGGCAGCTGCCTGGACTCGGCAGCCAGAGAGGCCATGGTATCTGACACACGTGACAGACGGAGAGACAACAGCAACGCTCCCCAAACAACTCGCCTGTCGGGTTTGCCAGGAGGCCAGATGCTGCTTCTGGAAGAGTATCTTCCGAGGTTGGGCATCCGGATTCAGTGCTTTCCATTTACAGAGGAGAAAGAAGGCAGTCAAAGGCAGCACCATCACTGCCTTCTAAAAACCATGCTGTTTCCAAGTGTGCATCTTTCCACACGTTCACACACACACACACACACACACACATGCGTTAGTGAATGATGAACTTGTTTTTAAAAAGAACCCTTAAAAATGAAACTTTCCTGAGTGCTTTCTGGATGGAAAGCGATGTATTAGAGTCAGGGAGAGAGGAAGAGAGGACAGACACTTAATACCCCTTCTATATAGATGAAGGTTTACTAATTAATTAGAATTAATTAGGAAATTTTAGGTAAAGGGCGTGGATTATATCTGGTGTTCAATTAAAAAAAGAGAATTCAAGGGATTGGCTGTGCCTCTATCACTGTTGGCTTGTCTTTCTCACCCTTTGTTTTACCATTCCTTCTTCCCTGGAAATGCAACCGAGTATTGGTATTGGCAAGAAAGCAGAGTGTGGTCTAGCAGACTGGAAATCAGGTGACTTGAGGTCTGGTTGCTTTTTTTCCCCCTTCCACTTTGAAGTTTGCTGTGTGCCTGCTCCTTTAAACAGGGGAACCAAACTTCTTTATACACTTGCAGTAGGCAAGCTTTTGTAATCAAGGTGATTTTTTTTCTTATACGATGATAAATCATTTAAGGTCATATAAAGTTAATATTGGACCTCAAACAAATGATGCACAGGAGGTTTGGGCTGGGCTGACAAGACATAGGAGCAGTAGAAGTTCTTCAATTTACTAATAGGAATTATGATCGAAGATGTAAAAATGAATTTTCATATTCCAAGATCCATTACTAATCCCAGATAATCAAGAAATCAGGAAAACTGGCAATCTCATGATGTACTGTGGTAATTGCTCTAACAGGCTCTGAGAGCTGGCAATCTGACCATGTGCTGCAGTAATTGATCCACCAGGCTCCCCCATCACTGGGGTGGTCACAGATTCCCTGACTAAGGCTTCCTCAGTCCAGACAGCCTCTTTCAGCACTCATTCATCCTTGTGCTGCACCCTCTTGGTATTAAAAGCCTTTTTTTTTACAATCAGAAGAGTATCCTTCTCATTATCATGATGAAAAGATGAATATCAGGTGAAAGGAGATAAATTCAAGAGGAATATCTTACTTACAAGTACCTTCAAGATGGACTATTCCCCAGTACTACTATGAAATATATCATGTTTCTAAGATTCCAGGCTTAAGAAATTGATCTTACGGGGATCCACTCACATTAGATTAGATTACCATCATCTTGTTCAATGAAGTCATATGACTCCATTTATTCAACACAAATTATTGAGTATCTACAGTATGTGGGGACACTGTACTCAACCTGTGGGTTGCAACCCTTTTGTAACAATGAAAATACATTGTGGCTTTAGGAAGCTTGAGAACCACTGCTGTATAAGGCTCTGAAGATATAGCTGAAATCAAAATGACACAAATTCCTGTCTTTTTGGATCCAATGCTCTAATAGCAGAAGGATTTATAATTTCTTTATAATTTCAGTTCTTTATAATTTCCATTCTCATCAATATTTTCAAGATCTGAAAAATGCTACAGAGTATCATTATAATCAGTATAATCTTGCTAGATTATTTATTTCTATATTTTTCAAAAGCTGAAAGATGAAGGTAGATACTTGGTGGGCATATCCTGGTAAACCCACCTTCTCCACGCCTCTTGCATCTACCCTTGCCCTCCATGCTCCCCCACCCCCTCAGCTGGGGATCTCTAGTGTGAACTGCTATCAGCCTCTTCACTGTTTCACTTCTTCTGGGGGTGACTTCCTACCATCCTCCACTCATATAAAACTGTGATCTCTATTAAGTACAAATCTCATCACTTTATTTCCCCACTTTAGATCCTTTAGTGATTTTCCTAATGTCTATCAAAAGTTTTGAACTCATTAGCAAGATATATGATGTTCTTCATAATTTCACTTGTTTACAGCATTCGAGGCTCATGCTATGCTACTTCTCTTTCTGATTCCCAATTCTCTGACCGTCTCAGAGGACGCCCCATTTCCTCATCACACCACAGCTCTCCTTCATCCCCGTGCACACAGTGTTCTTTCTCCTTAAAGCATGTCTGTTGTCTGAACAACTGACATTTTTAAAGATGGCCTTTGGGACATTTTAAAAGAGGCATTCCTTAATTTTTCTAAGCTACCTTTCAGCTCTCACTTAGTCCTCTCATAGCATCTTGTGATATTTTACCATATTTTCTACAAGTGTATACTAACTTATCTACCTTAGGAGACTATAAGATATGTGATGGTAGGAATTCTTTTCCTATCTCTACCTTTTTTTTTTTCCTGTAAAGGGTCAGATAGTAAATATTTTTGGCTTCATAAAACTTGTTGTGGCTATTTAATTCTTGCTACAGAAGACACAAAAACAAATAAGAAAAAAAAAATAGGTGTGTGTGTTCTAATAAAACTATATTGTCAAAACCAGGAGGCAGGTTAGATGTGACCTATGGGCCATAATTTGCCTTCCCTGATTTTGTTTAGGTCTAGGAATATAGCAGGCACTCATTTAAGACTTACTGAAGGAATTAGTGGGTAGAATTTTACAGTTAAAGAACATTTTCACAAAAGCGAATTTGACCTATTTCACATATGAACAAAAGGGAAAGCTAGAAACATTAAAATATTTTCTCAATCTTGTCAGTTTCTAAGGGTTGAGATTCAAGTCTATGTCTTATAGTTCCAAATTCTTTCCATTAGGTTAAAGGTCAAAATTCACAGTGGAGAAGTGTGAGATAACTTAAAAAATTTACCTTGTAGGCAAATTAGATTTCATGGGGTGGACCATTACTAATAAGAGTGAAGGCAGTGATAGATGGGTCAGTAGCTACTTTAAGTTTTCTTGTTTCCTATAATTCAGTGGAAAATGTTACCATTTAACTGTTAAATCTAAAGATCTAAACAGTAATAATTTCACTCCTGTCTTAAAACCTTATCTTCCAGAGCCTTCCTCTAGAAGAAGAATATGCCATTGGAAGGATCACTGAACCTTAGTCCCTAGTGCACAAACCTTATAAATCCTGTGCCAAGATGTGTCCTAAGTAGATGACATTTTAATGATTACTACAGGGAGTTGGGAACTATTGCTTCACCCTCACAATCAGAGTAATTAATTTTCTTAACTACCAAGCCAAATTCTGCCACGGGAGTCCAGTTGAGAAAATTCAGGCCCATAGGAAGTATATTAGCTCTTCAAAGTGATTAGGGTGCCATTTTAAATACACAAGCATAGAAGCTATTAAGCTTCTGGCTTATTCCGAACAACTTGTAACCCCTTGAACTTTGGGAGAGAGAGGGAAGAAGGAAGAGAAAAAAGAAAGAGTAAAAGAAAATAATAATTTGCACAGGTTCCTCATTTTCCAGTAAAAATACCCAAGGCCTGCAAGTCGTTGGATATCAGGTATTGTGGTTGGGTGAAAGACCAAAGCGTACAGAAAAAGAATGGAGTGCCAGAGACAGCACAGAAAAACATATCCTGCTCCAAAGCATGGCAGAGCTGAGCATTCAGAGGCCTAGATGGGGAGGCAATGTCATCAACCATTGGCCTGGGTGATCAGAGAGAACATTCCTTAACCACATCTAATGTTTTCCCCGCAAATATCAGAAAAGCCCACAATGCCATTTTAAAGACAGGGTGGACGAATTATTTCCTCACCATTGTTTCTTCAGAGAAACCTTTTATTTCTAGGTCATCATCATTTAAGTTGCCTCTGACATGCTTTTGTAGTGTATTTTATTTAACATCCATGAAGACCACAGTTACAGAAGCTTTAAATATCGGGTTACTTCCACAAAATAGCCATAGCTCGATGTTTCTCCTTTCAAGGAGGCATTCAACTGGCATGCTTCCATGAGATTTGTCTACTCAGCCATATCGTTTTTTCACCTTGGAATTCTATGAACAGCTGGACAATTTTCTTAGAGTCAATGCAAAAAGGAAGATTTTACTTCTCTTTTCAACCTATTTTACAAAGTGTGGGTCTCCTACAAGAATATTTATTGGCACCTAAGATCTACAGCAGATATACACCTCCAAGGCTATTTTCAAAATTTAATGAATGGCATTATTTCATAAGTCATTAAAAGTCACTCATTTCTAATTTGACTTTCTCAGAGAAACATTTACACGCAGGAACATGTACATGAATGGTGTTTTGTGTCTTTTCTTCCCTTAAAAATTTGAGATTGTTTTGACTTCCAAAATGTGTGCCACAAAGTAAATCTGGCTAACTAGTTTAATTTAGCTCTGTAGAAATACTTGAATTTTTATTTTCTAAATTTTTGGCAATTATCATGTATTATGAAAATAATCTTAGAAATCAAAATGTGGAAAAAGACTTGAGCAATATCTAGAATACTTCATTAATAGTAATGGCAATAAAAATTCCAGTACTTCAAAAGGGCAGCACCAGGCCTATGTGGTTCTGTAGTTGATAGGATTCGAGGAGTGTTTATACTGGTCACCGAGTTATAGGGTAAAGCCCTACCAGCTTCAAAATATCTCACCTCCCAGGTTTTCACAAAGCCAGGTTCTGTTCTGCTTGGCAGGAAATTCTCACCATGATAAGTTAGAGAACGCAGCCAAAGAACTGTCTATAGGAAATTGCTATATCAGGGAAGTTCTTGATAAGAAGCCCAGGAAGATGTGCCTGTCTATCTCCAATCTCCCCAGGTCTGCCCCAAAGTCAGGCAGACCGGATGATCATCTCAGCAAGCCATCACTGGGAAGGTGAAGAGTTGGAACTGAGCCCATGGGAGATGCAGCCAGGTAAAGAGGAAGTCAGTGACAGAAAAGAGTTTGAACTGAGCGCAAGAATGGGGGAGTCACGTGGGGTGCCACCCAATGAGGCATGTAAAAACAGCCTCATTGGAACTTTTGGAAACTGAGTTAGGCTATTAAGGAAACTCAAGTTTTGAAAAAAGGTTCTGAGGTTGGATAAAGAGTTTTCCGGAAGCTAGCAAATTTGGCAGTAATTTACCCCATATTATCTCAGCAATTCTTCCTATACTTATTTCATTAAAAATTATTTTATATTTTCCTCATTATAAAAATAATACCTGTTGATGAATAATGTTTATTGGTACCTGTCATGTACAAGGTACTGTTCAATACTCTTCAGAAGCATTTTTAATAAACTCCTCGTGATAAGGAAAGGTTCAATTATAATTTCCCTTTTGCAGATGAAAAAATGGAAGCTTAATCTCTTGAGCCCAAGAATTTGAGGTTGCTGTGAGCTATGATGTTACCGTACTCTACCAAAGGTGACAAAGTGAGACCCTGTCTCAAAAAGAAAAGAAAGAAAGAAAAAGAAAAAGATGGAAGCTTAGAATTGAGTGACTTGGTCAAGTTTACACCTGCAGTAAGGTGCACAGCAGACTCACATTCAAGTCTGCCTCACCTCAAAGCCAGTTTTCTTTGTTTCCTTAACTTTGATGTCTCTTTCTATACCATCATTAGGAGAGAAAAAGAAATGCATGAAAAAACCCTCATAATCTAACACCTCAAAGAAAAAAATTATAGCACTTCAGTAAATATTTTTATAATCTTTCCTATATGTACAACTTTTTCCCCACATAGTTATAATTATACTCTCCTTGAGTGTGTACAATATAGTATCTCTGATTTTATTTAACCTCACACAAGCATTTCCATAAGCATTTTAAAGCAAAAAAATAAATAAAAAATAAAAAGCCACAAACTCCATTTTATAAGCTGATAGGATTTTCCATGTTCTATATAACCCTTTCCCTATTAGTGAACACTGATGTTATTTGCAAGTTTCCACCATTGGAACAGTGCTGTCATAAACAATTTCATCTGCATAAACTTTTCCCCTTTATATGACTAGTTCGAAGGGTATAAAAATTTGCAAGGTCTTTATTCTTGAAATATGTTTCATATGTGGTTTTCCCAATATGATGGCTGGTACACCCCAACCAGCCGCAAACAGAGGGCTTGATTCAATACACACTTGTCAAAGTGGGATTCAGCCTGTTTTATTTGTTTTCTATACCTCATCTTCCTCTTTCTCCCATCTGCTTTTAGAAAATAAAGAAAAAGGCAGTGTTCTGAACAATATCTCCTTTTGCTGTTTTTATTGCTGTCAGGGGGACTGTTTTCACAATTACCCATCATTGAAATATCAGACTTATCTCTATGGCTTACTGGATATGGGGGATAAAGGAATAAAAGAAATAAAAATTGTGTGAACTTTTTCTTTGAAAAGTCCTGAAATTTGAACTACTTCTTTGCACTGAATGTTCATCACTCACTCTGATCCAGCTACAGCCTTCATGGTGCCTCCTGGGTTCTCTTCTCCTTCACACTATGTTCTGCTGCCAGATGGCTGTTCCATAAACACTGAGGACCCCATGCAATTTTCTGGTACATAAAGTGTTAGTGGTTCCCTATTTCTTACTTAACTCCTTTGACTGGCTCTCAACCTCCAGCTACTACCCATCAGCAAGTAGACCATCTTTCTAGGTCCTCCTTCCCATTAACTTCATCTTCACCCTGCCTTCCTGACTTTCCAAAGAAGTAGGGTACAGGAAAATGTGTTTAACTCTTACATTTTTATAGAGACGGTCTCACCATTTATACAATGATTCAGAAGGTACCGCAGGAGCTTCCAGGGCCTGTCACTGTAATATCAATTTGTGAAGATGCCATTAACAAAGATTTCTGGTTGATAGCATTTTGAGATGATAGATTATTCTGAATTCCTGGTCTCCAGTAAGGGACAGCAGAAGCATAGAACTTGACCTTGACTTTGATTAAGAGCGAAGACTCTAGACTTTGAAATTGTTCAGCCCATGAGGCCATTGTGAAATCTTATGCTTAATATAATCACAATCCTTTAAAAATTCTGGCTTTTGTGCACAGGATTTCCATCCACCGTCTAGTCCACTGTGCTGTGTTAAGCTTTCTCAGTTGTTAGCTGCTCTGCTTTGAGAGAGTGTTTAACTCAGAGCTCTGCAAAGATGGAGTGCTATTCTGCTGACTGTACAGTACGTAGGTCAAGTGGAATTTTTGGCACTTCATTACATCCCCTGACCCTCACTAAACAAACTTCAAAATATATATATTTGCAACAATTTGGAATAAACACTACATACAAGTGTTGATGGTAGATTTTCTGAAGAACTACCAAATGCATCAAGACTAAGGAAAACATTCTAATGATTCTTTCAAACATGAATGTATTTAAATTCTGTTAAACAATCTTCTTATTTAGTCTTCTCAGGCTTTGATGACATGCCACGATTGGCTGTTTATCAAAAACTTAGCAAAAAACGCTTAACAAGATATAATCGTGTGCACACACTTGTGCATAATTAAACCTCGTTTATAAATTGGTGTAGGGTGAAATATGGTCACACCACCCAAGAAAGGTTTGTGGCTGACAAATAACACTTTTTCTTTCCATCTATAAATGACAAATCTTAAAATGAGAATGCTGTGAAGTGATATAAGAATCTGATCTTAAATCTTCATTTAAAGCATCTCTTTCCATCTGTACTGTACTAAATGAAAGTTTTTGCAAAATTAGGAAATTAGCTTAGATATTAGAAACACAATCAGACATTAATTCTTAAAACTGGGATTATGTGGCATAGACTAAGAGGATCTTCATCTTTTGAAGGTTTTTAACCAGAGAGATTCTCTTCTGTGTGTTTTATTTTTTTCCAAAGGAGGATTTAGCTGACTCTTAGTTTCTTCATTTTATAGCTGTTCTTTCAGTTGGAAAAGAAAAAAAAAAAGGAATAATTGAGGCTGAGTAATGGATATTTCTCAAGAACTTCAAGACTAGGTATTGCATAGCATTAAAGGGTGTGCGTTTCCATTTGTTTTATGACTTTGTCTAGTTAGAGTTACTGAGATAAGCACTCCAGTATTTATTTGTAACTCTAAACCTCTTTCATGGTGTGTCTGGATCCTAAGGGAAAAGAATTAACATTTGAGGAATGCTTACCTTGTGCCAGGCATTTTATACGCATTATCTCATTTAATTCTCATAGCCACAAGATATGGTTGATATCATTTAATCCACCATTTTGCCTAAGATCGTAACAGGAGTAAAGTATAGACTAAGGATTTGACTCTAGGCCTCTCTTTCTGTTTCTTTAAAGCTCAAGATCCTTCCACGAAACCACACTGGGTTTCCCACTGAAGCCAGCATGTGCAAGAGACAAGAAGGAATATTTTAGTAATAAGAGATGTTCTGAATTTTGAAATAAAGTTCCCCCTGAGTGTAAAATAAGAGAGAAACTAATATGATGAATTAGATGAAAATACAGTTCCTAATGCAATGATTGGTTTAACAAATTATGGACTATCCATACCACAGAACACTAGGCCATCATTAGCAACATTAAGACTCATGGAAAGGCTGTCCATGAGTTGCAAAATATTTGCAGAACAATCCATGGAGTCTGATGTTCTTTAACAGAAGGAACAGCCATGTGTACCTGCTTGCATGGGGTTAGAAACAGATCAGAAAGGATACATACAAAAATGTTAGTTACTTTTGCTCTGCAGGCTAAGAGTGACTAGTAGGTAAATTTCAGTTTTTAATGGATTTGTATCTCTGTTGCTTTCTTTGGGTGCACTTACATGTATTATGTTCATAATTAAAAATCATATGATGGATTAGTTGAACAATCTATAGCAATGACTCATCCCAAGTAATGGGTAAGATAATTAAGGTGATTTAATCTCACAAAAGCAAAACTGCCCAATCTATTTGAAACTCTATCAGGCTTTGACATTACTGTGTATGTAAGTGTGGAGTGAAAGCTAAAACCTTACCACTTGTACTGTACTTTGCCTTATCTAAAAAAGGTGTTAAGAAAAGGCAAATGAGTAACAGTCATTTCAGACTTAACATGTCCCAGATAGAGCACTTGAATGTGCTTTTCTGGTGCAACCCATTTCTCCTCCAGTTTTACCCATCTCTGCATGTGGCCCTATCATTTCCACTTGCCCAAGTGAAAACCAAAGAAGCACACTTGATTTCTCCTCTCCTCTCCATACTATGTCCCAACCAGCAACAAATCCAAGCTGTTTCACTTCCACAGTGTCTCACTCATTTCTCTCTGGGGGCTCCACTCAAGCCACCAAAATCTGCTGTCTGGACTATGAAGGCCTCTGTGTCTTCACATTTGCAATTCATTCTCCACTCAGCAGCCAGAGCGATATTTTATACTCCTTCAGTTTAGCACTCTCCAGTGTTTCTCCCCTGTGTTTAGGATGGGGTCCAAGCCTCTCACTGTGGTCCACAAGAACCTACGTGATTGGATGCTGTTCTCATGTCTGAGCCCTCAGCTCCTCACCCCATTCCCGCCCCTCACATTAGGCCCCAGTGGTCCTGGCCTGCTTTCTGCTTTTCAAATATATATATATATATATATTTTTTTTTTTTTTTGAATTTATTTATTTTTTTATTGTGGAAAAGGGGCAGGGAAAGAAGGCGGGGGAAGAGGTGAGTGACAGGGTCGGGCCAGTGGCATGGTACCACATTGGCTGTATCTAGGTAGAGGCAGTTTCAGG
>CAUYPK010102901.1:0-32497 GCA_963574355.1 Loris lydekkerianus
GAAGGGAGACCCTCACTCAAATCTCGGGACGGCGCGGCGCCCAAGGACTCACGAGAGACCACACTTGATGCAAGAACACACGAGGCTTTATTCAGGGAAAGCCAGAGCTCTGGGGCCGACACGTATCTCACGCAGGAGACAGAGGAGTTGACCCTGAACTCAAGAAGCGAGCTCTTTTTATAGGGTTCTGGAAGAAGCGGGAAGGAATGGCGCGTTACAATCTTATTGGTTCATTTAAATTGATCCACTCTATCTTTACATGACAGAAGTTTAAATTTAAGTCAAGTTATCGGGGTAGAATAATTCCTTGTATTCGTTTTTCTCAGAACTGCTGCCCCAGCCCTATCGCGACCATCTGGAGCCCTGTACGGGTCTTTTCCTGGAACATGGGGCTCTGTGGAGCCCTGGGCGGGCCATTTCCTGGAACAGGGGGCTCATGTGGGGTAGACACCACCTTGTAATATGCCTGGTCTAGGGCCAGCTAAAATTTTCCATTCTTACACAGCTCAACTGAGTGCCAAGTCCAAGAACACCAAAAAAGTTCACAGGTAAAGCCTTTCTGGTTTGCAGTCTCACTGCTGCTTGTACTCACAGTTGCCGGCGTGATTAGGTTGATGGAACACACGCAGCCACTTGCCAGTTTTCCACTGTTTTGGTCTTCCTCCTGGGGTCCAGAAGTCCCTTGCTGGCTCCCTGTATCCTCAAAGGGATGATCATAGGCAGATCTCACCGGCCAGAGATGTCTGGAGTCTTGTCTCCCCAGATTTGCCAAGCCCAGTAACAGGGAAGCTGTTACTCAGCCGCCATCTTTTCCACTTACCTTTTGTATTTTACTTAAGGCATCATCAGATATTTTAGCTCAACTTTTTTTTTTTAAGACAGTCTCACTGTGTCACCCTTGGTAGAGTGCTGTGGCATCATAGCTCACAGCAACCTCAAACTCTTGGACTTAAGCGATTCTTTTGCCTCAGCCTCCCAAGTAACTGGGACTACAGGTGCCCACCACAATGCCCAGCTATTTTTTGGTTGCAGTTGTTGTTGTTTAGCTGGCCTGAGCCGGGTTCAAACCCACCAACCTCCATGTATGTGGCTGGCGCCATAACCACTGTGCTATGGCACAAAGCCTCAGCTTCTTTTAGAATCAGCCTTAATCTATTTTTAGCACCCAATAGTCTTTTGGTTATTGTTTTTTCCTATAAATTTGAGCTTCCGTTTCTGTATATTTAATTTTGAAACCCCTTCTCTTTGTAAGAGTATTTCAGTTAAAAAATAAAGAATGAAAGAATTCATATTTATAGAAGAACTGACAAGATAGAAAGGGAATAGCAAATACATGTGTATTACTAATACGGGAATATAAAACAGTTGGGTACATATCAAAGCTGTGAGTTAGGTTATTGTATTGTGATTCCTCCCTTTAATTTTTAAGCTTTGCTTAATATTGTCTTTATAAATAAAATATAATACATAATTGCTTTCATTTTTTTTTTTTGGTGATTTTAAAAATTGTGGTAGAATATATATAACAAAGTTTAACACTTAAACCATTTTTAGGTGTACAGTTTGGTGGCATTAGTTACATTCACAATATTATGCAACCATTTCCACTGTCCATTTCTAGAACTATTTCATTGTTGTAAAATGTACCTGTACTTATTAAATAATATGCTTTTTAAAAAATTTTAAAGTGTGCTTATATTCTCTCCTTCCCCCCCATTTTTAGCATAAGTTTTCCAAGGCCATTAATATTTCTCAGTATTACTCTTAGCATACTATTAGGTCAAATAAAATTGACTTTTCTTTTTAAATGGCTCCAAATTTGGGGGGTTGTTAAGTGGACTGATATGAAGGTGGTACATTAAATTGAGTGTATTTTAATTAAATTACACTAAATTAAATCTATCTTCATAATACTAAAGCTCATGTGCAACTTAAAACAATTATCTATTTTAAATTGCATGTGAACTTTTTGGACACTCTGTAAATATTTTAAAACTATACTACTTGATTGGTATCTGGTTTCTCTGTTACTAGGAAGAAGTTGTGGAACTAGAATATGTAGAGAAGTATACTGCACCCCAGCCAGAGCAATGCATGTTCCATGATGACTGGATCAGCTCAATTAAAGGAGCAGAGGAATGGTATTGCCAATTGAATGCTCTTCTCTTTTCTTATATATCTTCTTCAGTCTTTTTTTTTTTTTTTTTTTTTTTTTTGCTGGGGCAAGGTTTGAACCTGCCACCTCCAGTATATGGGGCCGGCGCCCTACTCCTTGAGCCACAGGCACCACCCACTTCTTCAGTCTTAAAATCCATTATGTGAATATTTTTCTCTGATTTCCTGTTCTTTGTAAAAGTAGTTTTGTGGTATGTGTTATTGATGACCATGCCAAATAAAAAAGGTCTTTGTTTTCAGTGTATTCAAGAAAAAAACAGATGTTAATCCTAGCATCCTGGGAGTTAGAGGTGGGTGGATTCTTGAGCTCGGGAGTTTGAGACCAACCTGAGCAAGAGCAAGACTGTCTCTACTAAACGTAGAAAAACTAGGCCACACGCAGTGGCTTATGCCTATCATCCTAGCACTCTGAGAGGCTGAGGTGGGTGGACTGCTTGAGCTCACAAGTTTGAGACCAGCCTGAGCAAAAGCAAGACTCTGTCTCTACTAAACACAGGAAAACTGAGGCAAGAGGATCGCTTGAGCTTGAGTTGGAAGTTGCTGTGAGCTATTTACCCTGACAGCTTGAGATTCTCCCTGAAAAAAGAAAAACTAGCTGGGCAATGTGGTGGGTGCCTGTAGTCCCACCGTACTTGGGAGGCTGAGGCAAGAACAATTGCTTGAGCCCAGGAGTTTGAGGTTGCTGTGACACCACGGCACTCTAGTGTGGGGCAACAGAGTGAGATTGTCTCAAATAAAAAGAATAGGTTTTTTTCTGTTCAAAATGTTTTATTGACATTTGTCCTCTGAATAAATTAGGTGTCATAGAACATTTATTATAATTTATTTGGTTTCACTGTATTGCTTTTTTTTGAGACAAAGTCTCACTATGTCACCCTGTATTCAGTGCCCTGGTGTAACAGCAACTTCAAACTCCTAGGCTTAAGTGATTCTCTTGCCTCAGCCTCCCAAGTAGCTGGGACTACAGGCACCCATGACAATGCCCAGCTGTGTTTTTTTTTTTTTTTTTTTTGGTTGTAGTTGTCATTATTGTTTAGCAGGCCTACGCTGGGTTCAAACCTGCCAGCTCCAGTGTATGTGGCTGGCTCCCTAGCTGCTGAGCTATAGGCACTGAGCCTTAGTATTTTGCTTTTAAGCCAAGGATATAATTTGTTTCAGAGACAAAAACACTTTTACAGCCACAGATCTCCTGCCTTACTACTGTGAAGATGCATATCATAGGCCATGCACAGTGGCTCGTGCCTATAATCCCAGCACTCTGGGAGCCCACGGCAGGTGGATTGCCTGAGCTCTGGGGTTTGAGACCAGCTTGAGCAAAGCAATATCCTGTCTGTACTAAAAAGAGAAACATTAGCCTGATGTTATAGGCACCTGTAGTCCCAGCTACTCAGGAGGCTGACACAGGAGGACAACTTGAGCCCAAGAGTTTGAGATTGCTATGTGCTATGACATGGCATTCAACCCCAGGACAACTGAGTGAGACTCTGTCTCAAAAAAAAAAAAAAAAAAAAAGAATGCATATCAGAGAAAAGATTGGAATCAAGTAAGATTCTTAACACCTCTAACTTGAGGTGTAGAAAAGCACCTCAAAAGTGGAGTAGGAGCTTACATCTTTCAAAGAATGTCTTTTTAGAGTTATAATACAAAGTTATATTTTGTTCTGTTTATTTTTTGAGACAGAGTCTCATTTTGTCACCCCCAGTAGATTGCCATAGCATCATGCTCACAGCAGCCTCAAACTTTTGGGCTCAAGTGATTCTCTTGCCTTAGCCTCCCGAGTAGCTGGGACTACAGGTGCCTGCCACAACACCCGGCTATTTTTTTGAGACGGGGTCTCACTCATGCTCCGACTGGTCTCAAACTCATGAGCTCATGCAATCCACCTGCCTTGTCCTCCCAGAGTGCCAAGATTAGAGGTGTGAGCAGGCCCAAAGTTATGTTTTATTCTTTTTCTTTTTAATGGTTTTCACTGGTTGAATACTACAAAAGGACTAAAGTTGAATATTTTATATCTAAAATGCTTAGGAATGGAGGTGTTTTGGATTTTGTATTTTTCCTTTTTTCCACAAATTTTGGAATATTTGCATATACATAATGAGATCTTGCGGGTATGATCCAAGTCTAAACAGGAAATTATGTTTCATATACATCTTATACTTATAGTCTATTATGTATATACTTTATACAACATTTTAAATTTTGTGCATGAAACAAGTACTTGACTACAACTCATCACATGAAATCAGATGTTGAATTTTTTTACTTCTGATGTCATGATGGCACTCAGAATGTTTTGGATAGGGCCAGGTGCAGTGGCTCATGTGTAATCTTTGAGAAGCCTAGGCGGGAGGATTAGTTGACGTTAGGCATTTGAGACCAGCCTGAGTGAACTTTCTCTTTACAAAAAACAGAAAAATTAGCTGGGTGTGGTGGTACATGCCTGTCATCCCAGCTACTTGGAAGGCTGAGGCAGGAGAAACACTTGAGCTAGGAGTTTGAGGTTGCAGTGAGCTATGATGATACCACAACACTCTAATCAGGGCAAAGAAGCAAGGTGGATTGGTTGAGCTGACAAGTTCGAGACCAGCCTGAGCAAAACTAAGACTGTCTCTACTAAAAAGAAAAACTAAGGCAAGAGGATCGCAATGAGCCCAAGCAATGAGCTATGAGCTATGACGCCACCGCACTCTTCCCAAGGTGACAGTTTGAGACTCTGTCTCAAAAAGAAAAAGGTATAATACTCAAGGTTTACATTGTCATTGCCAGAGAAACACAGTTGATTTTCAGGGTTTGCAAAAGTTGCTTTTTGTGTTTTATAGCATTTTTTTTTTTCCATCTTATAGGATCTTGACTGGTTCTTATGATAAGACTTCTCGGATCTGGTCCTTGGAGGGAAAGTCGATAATGACGATTGTGGGACATACAGATGTTGTAAAAGACGTGGCCTGGGTGAAAAAAGGTTAGTACTCTGCTTAAACTGAGAGGAATCCTAGACAGAGATTTGGAAATAATTCTTTTTAGTGCTGGGGCAGAATGGGGGAGAGGGTAGGAAGTATCTCATGCCTCAGTTATTGTGACATCTTTAAAAAGTACAGTGTTCAGGGGCAGTGCTCGTAGCTCAGTGAATAGGGCACCGGCCACATACATACACCACGGCTGGCAGGTTTGAGCCCAGCCCGGGCCTCCTAAATAACAATGACAACTGCAACAACAAAAAAAATAGCCAGGCATTGTTGCAGGTGCCTGTAGTCCCAGCTACTTGGGAGGCTGAGACAAGAGAATCCCTTAAGTCCAGGAGTTTGAGGTTGCTCTGAGCTGTGGCACTATGGCTCTCTACCAAGGGTGACATAGTGAGACTATGTCTCAAAAAAAAAAAAAAACCAGTAATGTTCAGCTGGGGAAAATGGTGCATAGATGTAATCCTGGCATGCTGGGACGCAGAGGCAGGTGGATTGCTTGAGCTAAGGAGTTTGAGACCAGCCTGAGCAAGAGCAAAACTCTATCTCTACTAAAAATAGAAGAAAAAAAAAAAGTAGGTGGGCATTGTGGTGGGTGCCTGTAGTCCCAGCTACTTGGGAGGCTGAGGTAAGAGGATTGCTTAAGCCCAGGAGTTGGAGGTTGCTGTGAGCTATGATGCCACAGCATTCCATCCAGTGCTACAGAGTGGACATAAAATTCATGTGTGATTTACTATGTTAAACTATTTTAAACTGCATGCAGACTTTATGTCCACCTTGTATATATAGTGCTCAAGAAGAAAAGGATTATATAAAAAATTCATAAATTGGTGGGAGGGAATCTTAATTGAAATTATAGATGATACACATTTTCAAGTTAATGTTGAGTATGTTTTTGAAGACTCTTCCCATTACACTGTGTTAGCTTTCTTTTTAAAGGCTGGCTATATGAGCTTTTTATCTTTTTAACATCTTTTTCAACAACAGAAAATTTTAGTTCTTCAGTTTCAGAACATGATGCATCTAAAATTTTGCCCTAATTTGATTCTTATTCTTATGTTCTCCTTCCTTCAGACAGTTTGTCTTGCTTGTTATTGAGTGCCTCTATGGATCAGACTGTTCTCTTATGGGAGTGGAATATAGAGAGAAACAAAGTAAAAGCTCTACACTGCTGCAGAGGTCATGCTGGAAGTGTGGACTCTATAGCCGTTGATAGCTCAGGAACTAAAGTAAGTATCTAGTGTATTATTAGTGCTGTGTTAAATTAGATTGTGAACTTCATATTAAACATTTTTCTTTCTATATATGTTTGTTGTGACTGGTCTACTTTCTTAACAATTGGTGACTGAAGGGTATTTCAAACCAAAAGTAAATATGCATATGATGAAAGATACAAAGATTTACTTCTCCAGTTTAGAATCTTCTATAAACTGCAGAATTTTATGAAATGTGCCAAACAAGTATTGTATTAATGTAACTTTCCTAAATTAAATCGTAGTAATTGACATATTTTCAATATGTGTCAGCTACTCTTGTGCACTGTCACCAATTTAAAATATCCAGTTGATCATCTGAGCCTTAGCATACACTAAGGTTAGTGTTAACATAATTTGTCTTAGTATCAGTGCTTATCTACTCTTTATCATGACAAAATGGTAAAAGTTAGTGGAAAGGAAACAAACTGAAGGTAATACTATATTGATTTATGAGGGATTGCAAACCTACTTATACTATGAAAGTTTCCTGTGCCACACTGAAATATTCTAGTCTTAGAAGTGTTACCTCAATAGTACTTTGCAGGGGTCCTCAAACTTTTTAAACAGGGGGCCAGCTCACTGTCCCTCAGGCCATTGGAGGGCCGGAGTATAGTTTAAAAAAAAACTAGGAACAAATTCCCATACACACTGCACATATCTTATTTTGAAGTAAAAAAACAAAATGGGAACAAATACAATCACATTGCCGCATGTGGCCCACGGGCCATAGTTTGAGGACCCCTGGCTTAGAGTAATAGGATGTTTGATGTATTCAAAGTTAAAGATTTAATCATTTTTCATATCGAGCCATAAAGGTTTATATGTTACTAAGTCCAAACTTAAGTGAATTAACTGTACCCTGTCTCTTGGATATAAGAGGCAGAAATTCACCTTGAGCTTGTTTAAGCTTAAAAGAAAATTTATCAGATAATAAGATCTAAGGAAGGAGTGAGCAATCACATCACAAGAAGGATGGTGATTTTTTGAGGCCTCAAGAACCAGTGGAATGGAGGCTTAAATGTGTCCAGTGCACTTTAGCTCTTTCTTGTCTCTCAAGTTGATTTTATTCTCTCATCTCATACTGGCTTTCTCCATGTAACAATAAACATGGCCTTCAGTATTTCCCAGGTTTTATATCCTATTTTATCTGTCCTTCGACTAACTTCAACTTTTTGGAATATAAGTTCTTTGAAAAGATCCTAAATGAGGAGGAGACCTAGTATCGGGTGGGCTACTGACCTACCTAAGCAACCATGGCCAGGGCACAACACCACATAAGAATGGCAGCTCCCTTGTTTGCCATGTGGGTTGATCGTACTACTTCCAGGGGACTAGGAAGTCAGGCAGAGAGTAGTAAAGTATTTCAGAGCATATGAACCACAGAAATTAAGCAAAGAAAACATTTTTAAGTTTAATAGGAAAAAAATGAAGTAAATAAGAAATTTTATTGCATATGCTTTTTCCCTTCACATACATCTGTTTAGTTTTGCAGTGGCTCCTGGGATAAGATGCTAAAGATCTGGTCTTCAGGTAAATTATTTCCTTTACTTTTATTAATAGTGTTTCAAAAATTTCAGTTTAGTGAAATAGGATTTTTTTTTTTTTTTTTGCGACAGAATCTCACTTTGTTGCCCTTAGTAGAGTGCTATGATATCATTGCTCACAGCAACTTCAAACTCTTGGGCTCAAGCAATTCTCTTGCCTTAGCCCCTCCCATGTAGCTGGGATTATAGCCACCCGCCACAATGCCTGGCTGTTTTAGAGCCAGGTCTGGCTTAGTCTGGTCTCGAACCTGTGAGCTCAAGTAATCCACCCACCTTAGCCTTCCAGAGTGCTAGGATTACAGGTGTGAGCCACTGCGCCCTGCCTGAAATAGCATTATTATTATGTTTTTTTTTTTTTTGAGACAGAATCTCACTTTGTCACCCTTGGTAGAATGCTGTGGCGTCACAGCTCACAGCAACTCTTGGGCCCAAGTGATTCTCTTGCCTCAGCCTTCCAATAGCTGGGACTTACAGGCACCCTCCACAACACCTGGCTATTTTTTTGTTGTTGTTGTTGTTGTTGTTGTTGCAGTTGCCATTGTTGCTTTAGCTGGCCCTGGCTGGGTTTGAACCCACCAGCCTCAATGTGTATGGCTGGTGCCGTAACCACTGTGCTATAGATGCCAAACCTGAAATAGCATTTTTTAGCTCACATTTTTTCATAAAAATAGACTAGAGCTTTTTAGAACACATATATAAAAGCATAGTATGGCAACAAATTAGTATATTTACTTGTGTTTAAATATATATATTTTTTAATCTCACCTCTACCTCACTTGTTAGACAGTGTTACTGAATTACTGCAATAATCAACAACATGTTTGGTACAGTGGAACATAACTACGTTAGTTCTCAAAGTTCCCTTTTTCAGGAACCCAGAAATAAGCAAAAATACCTTCTCAGATATTTTGATTCATTTACAGTCATTTTACTGTTAGAGGAATTTTGTACTTAAGCTGGTATCCTTTAAAAAAAACTTTATATATAGTTTACTAGGATTAGTATTACTTTGAAAACAGATTATAAGGAACAAAATGAGGGGGAAGGAGAAAGGACTCTAGAAGAAAGTGCTTTGATAATATAGTAAGAAGACACTGATGCGAAGAAAAGAGAAAAAATTACACAGAGATATTTAAATTTTAAAACCTAGTGGCTAGAACTAGAAGAGAATACCTCCATTACTTCTAAGGGAATCGCTGTATTACACAGTATACTACCCCAACTACAGTGTATAAGGTAAATTGAGAGGGTTCAAGAAAAGGTTTACCACTTTTAAGTAATGTGTAAGATGGCAGGAAATACATAATCCATTTTAGTAAAATTTCATAAAAATGGTTAAAGTAAACAACTTTGAAGCAAAAAGCAGTTCAGTTGAGAAAATTTTCCTTTTGTAAAATATTTTTTGATAATGCTGGGTAAATAAGATATTGTATATGATTAGTTGTTACCTTGAAACCTTGAAAGGCTTTATAATTTAGAGAAAGCAGACTGATGTTGATAAAAAAAAACAAAAACATTAAAATCTGTAGTTTTCTTTCTTTTTTTTTTTGAGACAGAGTCTCACTGTGTTGCCCTTGGTAGAATGCTGTAACATCACAGCTCACAGCAACCTTAAACTCTTGGGCTTAAGTGATTCTCAGGCCTCAGCCTCCCAAGTAGCTGGAACTACAAGCACCTGCCACAACACCTGGCTATTTTTTTGTTGTAGTTGTCATTGTTGTTTAGCAGGCCTGGGCGGGGTTTGAACCCGCAAGCTCCAGTGTATGAAGCTGGCACCCTAACCACCAAGCTATGGGCAGTGAGCCAGAAATCTGTAGTTTTCAGTCTGGCTGTGCTACCTAACTAAATGATGTTTAACGTAACATTTCTTTTTTTTTTTTTTTTTCCTTAGGCAGAGTTTCACTCTGTGGTGTGAGGTAGAGTTCCATGGCATCATTGTAGTTCACAACAACCTCAGGCTCCCAAGTAGCTGAGACTACTGGTGCCTGCCACAATGCCTGGCTAGTTTTTCTGTTTTTAGTAGAGCTGGGATCTCACTTTTGCTGAGGCTGGTCTTGAACTCCTGAACTCTAGCAATCCACCTGCCTCAGCCTCCCAGAGTGCTAGGATTACAGGCATGAGCCACCATGCCTGGCCTTTAACAAAAGTTAAAAAATTAAACAAAAAAACAACAACTGTGAAACACTTTTGTTAGAAAAGTAAAATAGCTGGGCAGGCATAGTGGTTCATGCCTGTAATCCTAGTACTCTGGGAGGTTCACTTGAGATCAGGTATTAAATAAAGATCAGCCTGAACAAGAGTGAGACTGTGTCTCTACCAAAAATAGAAAAAATTAGCCTGGTGTGGTGGCACATGCCTATAGTCCCAGCTGCTTAGAAGTCTGAGGCAGGAAGATTGCTTGAGCCCAGGAGTTTGAGGTTGCAGTAAGCTGTGATCACACTATTGCACTCTACCTGGGATGGTAAAGCCAGACTCTGTCTTTAAAAAAAAGGCCCAGTGTGATGGCTCACACCTGTAATCCTAACACTCTAGGAGGCCAAGGTGGATGGATTGGTTGAGCTTAGGAGTTCAAAACCCTGCAACCACTAAAAATAGGAAAAAAATGAGGCAAGAGGATCACTTGAGTCCAAGAGTTTAAGGTTGCTGAAAGCTGTGATGATGCCATGATACTCTAAAGATCCCAGGGCCACACAGTGAAACTCTGTCTCAAAAAGAAAAGTAAAATAGTTGAGGAGAATAAACATGGCTGAGATGCATCTCCTTTTGTCATGTTTACCTTATTATTCCCTTCTTCGTTATATAAATGTAACTTACACATATCTGTCTTAGAATTAGTAGTAAGCAATTGTTCGTAGTTACAGTAAAATGATAAACATTTGTAATGATAATCTTAAGGACAGTGAGATTTCAAATTGGGTAGGTTTTAGTCTTTTAAAATACTTTATCTTTCACTTACTCTTTTTTTTTTTTTTTGAAGATTGGTATTTCAGGTATAATTTTTACATATAATTAGAGTCTGTTAAGCAAAATGGTGAGGAATGTCTGTTCCCTAGCCAGTTGTGAGAACATGGAGAAACTGTATACCCAGAAGTGTAAAGAATTCTTTTATAGGCTCAGCGCCTGTTGGTTCAGTGGTTAGGTCACTGACCACATACACTGAAGCTGGTGGGTTCGAACCCAGCCCAGGCCTGCTAAACTATAGTGACAGCTGCAACAAAAAAATAGCCAGGTGTTGGCTTGGTGCCTGTGGCTTAAGTGGCTAAGGCACCAGCCACATACAACTGAGCTGGCAGGTTCGAATCCAGCCCAGGCCTGCCAGACAATCAGGCCTGTAACCAAAAAATAGCTGGACATTGTGGTGGGCGCCTGTAGTCCCAGCTACTTGAGAGGCGAAGGCAGGAGAATCACTTGAGCCCAGGAGTTGGAGGTTGCTGTGAGCTGTGATGCCATGTTACTCTACCCAGGGTGACAGCTTGAGGCTGTGTCTCAAAAAGAAAGAAAAAAAAAATAGCCAGGTGTGTGGCAGGCGCCTGCAGTCCCAGCTACTTGAGAGTCTGAGACAAGAGAATTGCTTAAGCCCAAGACTTTGAAGTTGCTGTGATCTATGATGTCATGGTACTCTACCAAAGGCGACATAATGAGACCCTGTCTCAAGAAAAAAAAACAAAAACAAGAATTATTTTACATAGTTAGTTTGCAGTTAATATTGACTAAGTTTTTAAAATTGAATCTAATTGTCTATGATGCAGTGCCTACAGAAGAAGAAGATGAAATGGAGGAATCCTCAAATCGACCACGAAAGAAACAGAAAACAGAGCAGTTGGGACTAACAAGGGTAAATATTTGTGAAAACTGACTATACATGGCTTAGGTCTATATTGATGAATATATGACAGTTTAATGTGGTCTTTCTTATTTATATATCCTTTAGTCTTTTTTTGCTTCCTCAACCATGACTATACTTTCTTTTAGTCGGTTCATAATTTTTTTTTTTTTAAGACAGAGTCTCACTTTGTCACCCTCAGTAAAGTGCTATGGCATCATAGCTCACAGCAACCTCAACTTCTTGGGCTCAAGTGATTTTCTTGCCTCAGCCTACCGAGTGAGTGGGACTACAGGCAACCGCCACAGCACCTGGCTCTTTTTCTTTCTGTCTTTCTTTTTTTTTTTTTTTTTAAGAGACAGGGGTCTCACTCTGGCTCAGGCTGGTCTTAAACCCATGAGCTTAGGCAGTACTCACCTCAGCCTCCCAGAGTGCTAGGATTATAGGCATGAGCCACCACTCTGGGCCTATTTTTATTTTTTTTAATTAACTCATTTACTTATTTATTTATTTATTTTTTATTATTATTTGTTTTTTTGCAGTTTTTGGCCAGGGCCAGGTTTGAACCCACCACCTCCGGTATATGGGGCTGGCGCCCTACTCCTTTGAGCCACAGGCACTGCCTATCATTTACTTAAGACAGACTCTCACTCTGTTTGCTAGGCTAGAGTGCTGTGGTGTCAGCCTAGCTCACAGCAACCACAGTCAAATTCCTGGGTTCAAGTGAGCCTCCTGCTTTAGCCTCCTAGGTAGTTGGGACCACAGGCATGCACCACAGTGCCTGACTAATTTTTCTATCTTTAGTAGAGACAGGGTCTCACTTTTGCTCAGGCTGATCTCAAACTCCTGAGCTCAAGTGAGCTTCCTGCCTTAGCCTCCCATAGTGCTAGCATTACAGGCCTGAGCTGCCTCAGGCTGGGTTTGTAAAAATTTTTATAAGCACTGTACTATTGCTACATTTATCTGAGTCTGTTTCATTTTTATTCTTTTATATTTAGGGACAGGATCTCTTTCACTGTCACTCAGGCTAAAGTGAAGTGGCACAATTGTAGCTGGGCTCAATGATGACTTTCTGCTTCAGCCTCCTGGGTATTGTAGACTACAGGCATGTGCTACCACTTCTAGCTAATCTTTTTTAAAATTTTTTGTAGAAATGGAGTGTTGCTATGTTGTCCAGGCTGCTATCTGAGTCTTTGAATATAGTAGCATTGAGCCAGGCTTATAGATTGGTAGGGTGGTGATTTATTATATTTTACTTCATGGTACATTCTAAAATAGGATCTTCACAAAGTTAAAGCATGCATTAACTAAAGTTAAGTGACCATTCATTACCTGACTGTTCAATAATATTATTTGTTTTATACACTTAGGATATAATTCGTGTTAGTGATGTTAGTTATATTGTCTAAATCATTAGAAACCTATGGTTTAACTTATGATTTGATTGTATCATTCATCTTATACATCCTGTTAAATCAAACTCAGAAAGTTCATCTAGATTTTTTTTTTCTGCTTTCAAAAAAAAAATACTAACAAAGATTGGCTTAGCATCCGTAGTACAGTGGTTACTGTGCCAGCCACATACACAGAGGCTGGTAGGTTTGACCCAGCCCAGGCCAGCTAAACAACAATGACAACCGCAAAAAAAAAAAAAAAAAAAAAAAAAATAGCCAGGCATTGTGGTGGGTGCCTGTTATGGCAGGTACCTCCCAGCTACTTGGGAGGCTGAAGCAGGAGAATCACTTAAGCCCAAGAGTTTGAGGTTGCTGTGAGCTGTGATGGCAAGGGCAACAACTTAAGACTATCTCAAAAAAAAAAAAAGAACAAAGATCGAATATATTCAAGGTATGCAATGTGATTAGATATATGTATACACTGTGTAATGATTACCACAATCAAATTAATTAACACATCCATTCCCACCCATGTTGTATATTAGATTCCCCGAACTCATTCATCTTACAATTGCTAGTTTATGTCCTTTGATCAGCATTTCCCATTTCTCCCATACCCCAAAGCCCCTGGCAACCACCATTCTGCTGTTCATTTTTGTGAGTTTGACTTCTTATCCAGATTCTTATTTATCCTATTTTTAATGAAGATATTTGTCATAATATGTTCTGACCTGTATTTACATTATGTTAAGGATAATAGTGGGTCAGGTTTAGGAAAGCATATTTTTCATGTGTTTTCTAATAGCTATAATGAACATACAATAAATCAGGCAACATTTGCATCGTTCTTTTGTTTTTTGTTTTAGAGACAGAGTCTCATTTTGTCACCCTCAATAGAGTACAGTGGCATCAACTCACAGCAACCTCCAGCTCTTGGGCTTAGGTGATTCTGTTGCCTCAGCCTACTGAGTAGCTGGGACTACACGGGCCTGCCACAACACCTGGCTATTTTTTGTTGCAGTTTGGCCAGGGCCATGTTTGAACCCGCCACCCTCAGTATATGGGGCTGATGCCCTATTCACTGAGCCACAGGTGCCACCGTGTATATCCATTCTTGTAGTCACCAAAATGATACCTTATAAAAATTGTTGAAAATAAGGAGTAAAATGTGATTATCAATAATTCATCAAATAGAATGCAATAAACAATAGTACTTACTGGTTCCAACTGAAAGTAGTGATTTATAACTTTTTCTTACATTTAAACATAGACTGCTGAATTGTAGGAGAAAAGATATGACACCTACTTAGCTTCTTACTCTGATAGGACCAATTGAAAGATAGAAATGTCTTAACAATTGGATATTGTGCCAGTGGTAATTTACATTCATGCATATCCCTTATCAAACCTCTAAAGAATTTGAGTAGGAAAAGATTTCTTGAGTTATAAAAATGTTTTTTTGTTTGTTTGTTTTGAGACAGTCTCCCTTTGTTGCCCAACTCACAACACCTCAAACTCTTGGGCTTAAGTGAT
The DNA here is from genome assembly GCA_963574355.1 of Loris lydekkerianus. NCBI lineage: Eukaryota > Metazoa > Chordata > Mammalia > Primates > Lorisidae > Loris > Loris lydekkerianus. The sequence continues at coordinate 14,683 of CAUYPK010102901.1, forward strand.
TCTCTTGGTTCAGCCTCCTGAGTAGCTGGGGACTACAGGCACCCACCACAACGCCTGGCTATTTTTAGAGATGAGGTCTTGCTCTGGCTCAGGCTGGTCTAAACTTTCTGTGTTATCTACTGTTAAAACATTTTCCAAAAGAATTGTATCATTTTACACTTTATCTAATAGTATATGAGAGCATAGTACTCAGTTTATTAAAGCCATCATTGACTTTTAAGTAGCCTGTGCTTACATTAACTTTTTAATTCATTTCTTTATTTATTTTGAGATAGAGTTTCAAGTTGTTGCCTTGGGTAGAGTGCCAGAGTGTCCTAGCTCACAGCAACCTCCAACTCGGGCTCAAACAATCCTCTTGCCTCAGTTTTTCTATTTTTAGTAGAGACCGGGTCTTACTTTTGCTTGGGCTGGTCTGTCACTCGTGAGCTCAAGCTATCCATCCACCTCAGCCTCCCAGAGTGCTAGCGTTGCAGGTGTGAGCTACTGTACCTGGCATAAACTTTCTTTTAAAAGTTTAAAAAGTGTTATCATTTAATCGATTTTTGGTGGTGTGTAGCAGAATGATAAGCCCTGGCTTTTGATATTCATTTGTGAAATATCTGTATTTTTAGCCCATATTTTGAAAGTATGTTGTCTATTTTACTGAGTTATAAGAGTTCTTTACATATTACAAATATTTTCTCCCACTCTACCTTGCCAACACCTTTTTTTAGGTGTTTACTTTTATAAGCTTGCTTCTATTGTTCATTTTATTTGAAATTAATTTTTTCATTTAGTTTTTTATAGGGCTTAAACTTACACGTTCAAAAGTTACTCATTGAAGTCATGCCAGAGACAGATTACACTGAAAATGTTGCTGCAGTTAGAAATAATAGAGAAATTCATATTTTAGAAAAATAATAGAACAAAGGAGTAAGCTATATCAAAAATAATCTGTTCTTTGCATTTCTTTCCAGCCCCTGACTTGTATTAATGTGATTAAATGTCACCAAGCAGTTAATTTTCCTATATTTGCTTCTTCTGTTAAAATATAGTAAGGTTTTATTCTCTATAACTCAAAATTGCTTTTTTCCCTCCAGTACTATTCCACTTCAGTTGGTTTATAGTAACAGTGCTGATGTTGACTTTTCTTTTTTTGTCTTTTTGAGATGGAGTCTCAAGCTGTTGCCCTGCGTAGAGTGCCGTGGTGAGATGATCAGTTACAGCAACCTCCAACCCTTGGGTTCAAGTGATCCTTTTACCTCAGTTTTTTCTATTTTTAGTATAGATGAGGTCTCACTCTTGCTCAGGCTGGAGCAATCTACCCGCCTCAGCCTTCCAGAGTGCTAGGATTACAGGTGTAAGCTACAGCACTCAGCTGACTTTTCTGCCTTTAAAAAAATATTATACTGGTTGAGTGTGGTGGTTCACTCCTGTAATACCATCACTTTGGGAGGCCAAGGCAGGAGGATCACTTGAACCCAGGAGTTAGAGACCAGCCCAGGCAATGTAGTGAGATCCATTAGCATATAGTGTCACATGCCTACTAACGTAGCTACTTGAGAGGCTGATGTTGCAGGATCACCTGAGCATAGGATTTTGAGGCTTCAGTGATCTCTGATCATACCATTTGCACTCCAACCTGAGCAACAGAGCAAGACGCTATCCCCACTTCTTCCCTCCCATAAAACAGGAAAATTCAACTTTATTTTTTTGGTATAGCTGTTGGGTTTTGACAAATGCACAGAATCATGTAACTACAGCATAATCAAGATACAGAACAGTCCATTATCCCTCAAAACTCAATATTGCCCCCTTTTAGTCAACCTTTCCTGACACCCACTGATGTAGTCTCTGTTCTGATCATTTTTTCTTTTTCCTGCATGTCACATTAGTGGAACCATACAATATAGCGTATATAGTGGTCATCATCTTTTTTTGTTTGTTTCCTCTAAACATTATGCCATAAGAATATATAGTGTTTTGCAACAGGCCTTCTTAGCAGAAAACATTTGAGATTCTTCCATGTCATTATGTTTGTTTCTTTTAAATGTTTTTGTATGGATATACCACAGTTGGTTTAACCATTCATCAGTTAAAGGATGTTGGGCTGTTTCCAGTTTGGCAGTTAAGAATAAAACTGCTGTCATATTTGTGTTCAGGTTTCTTGTGAACTTAAGTTTTCCATTCTCTTGGATAATACCTAAGAATGGGATATGCTTGATAAGTTTGATATGATAAGTTTTTTTTTGTTGTTGTTGTTGTTTTTTGAGACAGAGCCTCACTATGTCACCCTTGGTAGAGTGCCATGGTGTCACAACTCATAGTGACCTCCAACTCTTGGGCTTAAGCGATTCTCTTGCCTCCGCCTCCCAAGTAACTGGGATTACAGGTGCCTACCCACAACGTCCAGCTATTTTTTGTTGCATTTGTCATTGTTGTTTAGCTGGCATGGGCCAGGTTCAAACCCACCAGCCTCGATGTATGTGGCTGGTGCTGCAACCACTGTGCTGTGGGCGTGGAGCCATACCTATTGTTTTGGCCATGTCATTTTGTATTCTAAATCCTTCTGGTTACCTCTATGTTATCTTTCCATTTTGTTTTAGATAGCATCAGAGGTTGTCTGTTTCTCACTCCTCATCAGGTTCTTTTACTTCTTACAGGAAAATTTTAGGGCTAGGAGAGAGACCTTACAGATCATTTGATTGAGGAGTTGGCAAACTACAGTCCAACACCTAATTTGGCTGTCACCTATTTTTGCAGTTTTTTTTTTTTTTTTTTGACCAGGGCTGGGTTTGAACCCACCACCTCCAGCATATGGGGCCAGCGCCTTACTCCTTTGAGCCACAGGCGCTGCCCAGGCTGTCACCTATTTTTATACTACAGAGAGCTCAGAATAGTGTTTACATTTATAAGGGGTTTTAAAAAACAATATACAGTAGAAACTGTATTTGATCTGCAAAACCTAAAATATTTACTTGCTGGTCCTTTGCCAGAAAAGTTTGCTTCCTGATGTATTATTAACTCCCTCATATTATAGACCGGGTAGTATTTAAGGAGATTATAAAAATAGATTGTCTCCCATTCCAGAATTCTTTCCCTCTCTCTTCCATATGTTCCTTATATTTAAGACAGATAGTATAACCTCATTTGGGGCTTTTAGTCTGAGAAAGATATTAGAGATTAAGGAATATACTAATAATTTCTTTTTAAGACAGAGTATTACTGTGTCGCCTTTGGTAGAGTGCTGTGGCATCACAGCTCACAGCAACCTCCAACTCTTGGGCTTAAGCAATTCTCTTGCCCCAGCCTCCCAAGTAGATGGGACTACAGGCACCCGCCACAATGCCTGGCTATTTTTTTGTTGTTGTTTGTAGTTGTCATTGTTTAGCTGACCCGGGCCAGGTTTGAACCTGTCAGCCTCGGTGTATGTGGCTGGCGCTACTGAGCTACAGGCACTGCCCCCAGGAGTATACTAATAAATGAGCCATGGAAAAATTAAATAATAGGACTTAAAGATGCCAAGGAAATGGAATGGTAAGAATAACCTACTAAGATTAATTTATCTGGAGAGGTTATGTAGAAACTGGCAGCACCTTCCCTCAAACCTACATCTGTTTGACCCTCAATCCCAAGGGAGGACTCCCACTGTGTTGAGCACAGTGAAGATCACCACTATGCTAACTACCAGAAATAGAAATGCGAACACTTCCACCCACCGCATCCTGGGCTGCACTTTTATCAATTGCCTGAGTCTAGTGAGACAGAACACACACCTAACAAGCAGATTTACTTTCACAAAGGCAGCAAGGGAAAATGGAAGCCTAGATCCATTGTTAAACACTCCCTGCCCTCCGTGAGGATCAAGAAAGCTGCCTGGAGCAGATGGATTCTCAACTGTGTCTCTCATTTGCACCACAGCTGAGGAAATCTCAAACACCATTGTGCCCTAGGTTTTATATACTCCGGTATGTGACTCCCTGGGCAAAGCTTTTAGGGACATCATGTTTCTAACCAGATAATGGAACAGCATAGGCTGTACCATCTCAGGATGTTATATTCCCTGCACGTTCTGCAATTATCCTAAAAACTAAAAGCAAAAAGAAAAGAGGAGGAACTGGGTCAGTCAGCCCAAGGCCATTTGGGAACCATCCAGTACTAACCTTTCATATCACTTGTTTGTCAGCTGGGAGAATTAAGTTAGTGTTAATATTGCTCAAAATGAAAAGTAGAAGACTGGGTGTGGTGGCTTACGCCTATAATCCTAGCACTCTGGGAAGTGGGTAGATTGCCTGAGCTCACAAGTTCTAGACCAGCCTGAGCAAGAGTAAGACCCCTGTCTCTAAAAATAGCTGGATGTTGTGGCAGGGCCTATAGTCCTAGCTACTTGGGAGGCTGAGGCAAGAGAATCAGTGTGAGCTCAAGTGTGAGCCCAAGAGTTTAAGGTTGCTGGGAGCTATTATAATAATAACAAAAAGTAGAACAGATGGGGAACACCAGAATATAGTAGAAAAACTACAAAATGTGGAGTAATACTTGGTTTTAGATTTGAGGCTGCCACTTATAGGCTGTATACCTTGTGCAAATTATCTTTGTCAGCTTCATGTCTTTACATATAAAGTAAAAACAAAACTACCCATCTTGTTGAAAGAAGAAATAAGGATGTGAAAGCGAAAACACCTGGCCAAATATCTTACTATGGACTTTGGAAGTAATAATTACAATGTGCATTATTATTTCAATTATACCAAAATGAAAATACTTTCCCCTTTGGGGGGGTCTTTCATTCCTAGACTCCCATGGTGACCCTCTCTGGCCACAAGGAAGCAATTTCCTCAGTTCTGTGGTCAGACGCTGAAGAAATCTGCAGTGCTTCTTGGGACCACACAATTAGAGTGTGGGATGTTGAGTCTGGCAGTCTTAAGTCAACTTTGGTAAGACTTACAAATTCAGTAGTTCTCTGATTCACTTTGATCTTTTAAGTGATAAACTTCTAGAGATGGTTTTTACTTAGTCTACCATGGTGAGAAATTCTTTCCTTTTCTTTTACAGACAGGAAATAAAGTGTTTAACTGTATTTCCTATTCTCCACTTTGTAAACGCTTAGCATCTGGAAGTACAGATAGGCATATCAGACTGTGGGATCCCCGAACGAAAGGTGAGTTGTGTAAAGCACTAGAGAAAAAAACATGTGTAGGTAACACCAGTTCCTCTTCTCACAGATATGTAAAAAAAAAGATAAATTTCTTTCTGCTCTGATCTTTATTATTTTTTTACCTTCTGCTTATCTTGGGTATAATTTCTTCCCTATTGCCTATTTCTTTAACAGTACACCAGATATAATTAATCTGAGGTTTTTTATTTTTTCTAACATAAGCATTAGTGCTAACACTTTTCACCTAAGTACTGATTTAGCAGCATTGCAAAAGTTATGACATGTTGTATTTTAATTTTTGTTCTGTGCCAAATATTTTCTAATTTCCTCTTTGTTTTCATCTTTAGCCGTGTTCACTTGGAAGTGTATTATTCATTTTTAAATACTTGACCCTTTTCTGAGATTTCTTTGTTGCTGATATCAAATTGATTCCATTGTACTTAAAGAATTTATTTCATACAACTTGAATCCTTTTAAATTTGAGACTTATTTTATGACCAAGAACATGGTCTGTTTTGGTTAATATTTTACATGCACTTGAAAATAGTGTAAATTCTCCTAGAGTGGAGCTTTCAATAAATGTTGGTTAAGTTTAAAAAAAAAAAAAAAAAAGATAAATTTCTACAAATATATTTTGGGATTTTACCTACTTACCTTTTCTGACTGTCAACATTTGTTATCGTTTTTCCTTTGTTCAGATGGTTCTTTGGTGTCGCTGTCCTTAACCTCACATACAGGCTGGGTGACATCAGTAAAGTGGTCTCCTACCCATGAACAGCAGCTGATTTCAGGTTCTTTAGATAACATTGTCAAGCTGTGGGATACAAGAAGGTAAATCCTATGTATGATCTTCAAAAGAAAGATACCAATCATCTATTATATACAGAGAAAATGAAATAAATAACTAAAATGGTTATCCAAAACAAAAAGGGTCAAAAAAAGTTCTTGGTTATACTACCTGATGTGATAAATACTGATATCCTAAAGAGAAACCAGGATGAAAGGAATTTTCTTTATGATAATATGTTGAGTTTTTTTGTATTTTGAAAGGATCTGTTCAGTGTTAATTTATCTTTTACCAAAACAACAACAACAAAGTTTAAGTCCATCTTTCTAACTTTGTTATAAAACAGGAAAAACAGAGTTTAGAAAGATTAAGATCCTGAACCTTAATATAAATTGTATGTTAATAGGAAGTTAAATAAAAATACCTATTCTTAAAGATGTATTTCCAATTTGTAGGCTAATGGTATGATAAGAGTGTACATAGAGTGACCCAATAAAATGCATACACAAATTATTTATAAATCTTATTTATAAATCTTTACAAGTAGAACAGAGGTGCAATAACCAAATACCTGTTGTGGTGTTGACCTTAAATCTGCCTTTAACTGTCCTTACACTAACTTACAGTAGATGACTTATTAACATCTTAAAGGCATATACATTTTAACTTTACACTTTCTATAGCAGGTAACATATACTTTCTGATAATAATAGTAAATGCTTTGAAGAAAAAGCAGGGTAAAGGGATGCTTCTTTGTGGGGGATTCCACTATGAAAATGATATTTAGTAGTGATTTATGCATTGTGAAGGTATGAATCATGGCATGGGCAAGATCATGCATAGATCATGGCATGGGCAAGATCATGGCATGTTGGCAAAATAGCAAGGCCAGTGTTGACAGAATGGAGTAAGCAAGGAGAGTGGCAGGATGTGAGGCAGGTAGTTACACCAAGCAGGACCTTATAGGGCATGGTGAAGAACATGGGTTTTGTTGTAAGCATGATGGGAAGGCTTTGGTGGATTTTGAGCAAGGTTACCAAGAATGGAAGGAGAGAAGCTATTGTAATTCAAGAGACAAGTAATGGTGACTTAGACTATGGTATTTGAGGTAAGTTATTCAGTTCTAGATATACAAATATTTTCAAGATAGCTCTTTGGCAGGATATGGATTGCATGTGGAAATAGTAATCAAAGATAATGCACACATTTTTTGCCTGAGCAATTATGTAATTGGTGGTCCCATTTATTGTGGTGGGAAAGAGTAGAAAAGCAGGTTATGGGGGAGAAATCAAGAGTATTGTTTTGGTTGTTTTAAATTTCTAGTGCCCAAAGACATCCAGCTGTTAGGCAATTGGTTATCAAGCTTGGGAGAAATTTGGGCTGGAGATATAAACTTGGGAATTATCACTGTATAGATGGCTAGACAAAGGGTCTATAAAGCAGCCAGGCCTGGTGGCCCATGCCTGTCATCTCAGCACTCTGGGAGGCTGAGGCGGGTGGATTGTTTGAGCTCAGGAGTACAAGACCAGCCTGGGCAAGAGTAGAGACCCCCTTCTCTACTGAAAATAGAAAAACTAGCTAGGCATTGTGGTGGGCACCTGTAGTCCCAACTACTCAGGAGGCTGAGACAAGAGGAACTCTTGAACCCAGGAGTTTGAAGTTGCTGTGAGCTATGATGCCATGTACTGTACCCCAGGTGACTGAGTGAGACTCTTTCTCAAATAAAGAAACGGGGACATAAAACCATGATTTGAGGAAAAAGAAGTCAAAGAAATATGAAAATAGGCCTAATTATAAGTAAATTTTTATAATGAAATAACATTTTTCCTAAATATATTGGTTGCAATAAATCTCTATAGTCTGCTAATGATATAGAAAAAACATGAGAAGTGGTCAAGTAAATATTAAGAATTTTAAGACTTAGGCTTGGTGCCTGTAGCTCAGGGGCTAAGGCGCCAGCCACATATACCAGGGCTGGCGGGTTCAAGCCCTGGCTGGGCCTGCCAAACAACAATGGCAACTACAACAAAAAAATAGCCAGGCATTGTGGCGGGCACCTGGAGTCACAGCTACTTGGGAGGCTGAGGCAAGAGAATTGCTTAAGCCGGAGTTTGAGGTTGCTGTGAGCTGTGATGCCACTGCACTCTACCAAGAGTGACATAGTGTGACTCTGTCTAAAAAGAAAAAAAAAAAAGAATTTTAAGACTTAAATTGCTACAGGGGAAAAGATGTAAATTTTTCAGAAAAACATAAATTTTCAGTTTCAGAAAATTACAGTGTTTTAATGCTATACATGCAAACAACATGTCAATACTCTAATCTTTTAGCTGTAAGGCTCCTCTCTATGATCTGGCTGCTCATGAAGACAAAGTTCTGAGTGTAGACTGGACAGACACGGGGGTAAGAATTTATTATTTGGTAAAGATGAAAGTACATTAGGATATATCTGGTGTTTGTGTTTATAAAATTATTTGTTTCAATTATCTGGTATTTATAATTCTGTGTTGTTTCCTTTACTATTATTATTAATAAAATCTCACATCTCATTCAAAGAAGAAACAAATTTGTCCTTTAATAATAGTAAAATTTGAAATTCTGAAGTTTTTCACCATGTGCATTGTAATAAATATTTTAAGTCTATAACTCACTACTTCAGACTAATTGGATCAAAGTATTTCCCCAGAGGAAAAATCATATACAGTAAATCTGTATTATAAAATGTTTAAAAAATTACAATTTAATTATTTTTATGTAAATGTACGTAAGCTCTCACTGCCTAAGAATTCTTTCCAAATATAGGTTTTAGGGCTACTTGAATAATTTGTAATATGTATATACAAACAATGCTATTCTTTAAAAATTTATAATTTTATTTAATGGGTAAAACTATATCACCTTTCAAACTTTATTTATATCTTAGCAAGTACTTCATACCAAGTACTCTAGCATGTTCTGCTTTAGCTATGTTTAAATGATAATTTTTAATGTTTTAATATACAGTATTGTAATATAGTAGTGACATTTGATGTAATTGGTCCCTGTAAGTACTTTCACTGCAAGTTAACTGCTCATCCATCATTCCTTTTGTAATAAAAATTATCAATATTTAATTAAGTTTAGCTATCATATGAAATATCTATATTTGCTTATGTTTTTGTGTCTTTTTCTTTCCTTTTACACAGCTACTTCTGAGTGGAGGAGCAGATAATAAATTATATTCCTACAGATATTCACCTACCACTTCGCATGTGGGGGCATGAACATGAATGATAATTTGATTACAGAAATTTATTCTATAAATAAAAGTGGTAGAGACATGAAACTACATTGATGAAGATACATCAAGCAGTCTTCTAAAGTTTATGTAATGTTTTCACTGTTCGTAATAGCATATCACTTTTTCTTTATTTTGTATTTATAATACAAAATATTTTGTGTTCATAAAATGTAAAATGTGACCTGCATTCTCTACCTTATACAAACTCTTGAAATTAAACTGAGTTTTAAATTTATTTTTAAAGGTATTGAATTAAGATTTGCTTTTAAAATGTTGCAAAAGGATATATTAGAAATACGGTAACACATTGTCCAGATTTTTTTTTTCTGTTGGAGAAACTTAGGTTTTTAGTTAGCTGTTTAAAAAGGTAATTCAGGGCGGCACCTGTGGCTCAAAGGAGTAGGGTGCTGGCCCCATATACTGGAGGTGGCAGGTTCAAACCCAGCCCCGGCTAAAAACTGCAAAAAAAATAAATAAAATAAAAAGGTAATTCAGAAAAGATTTGTACGAATAATGGAGAAAACTGCAAAAAATAAATAAATAAAATAAAAAGGTAATTCAGAAAAGATTTATACAAATAATGGAGAAAAAAACAGAAATACAGTTTCTTTTTGGCAAAATAAGTGATATGTAAAGATTAGACTCTGGATATTCACAACATTAAAAATGTAAATGTTTCCATTTTATTGAGAATTGAGCTATTTTAAGGGAAGAACTTCGTAATGTCTACTAGAAATTGCACAGTTTCATGGTAATCAGGAATCTCCTTTCTCTCTCTCTAATCTATCTTAAATGTAGGTAAGATGAAATTCTTCAGACAAAACCTTTCACTCAGTATTAAACATTCCATAAATGTAATGGAATGTTTTAATATTTAATGGAATGTTATTAACATTTATCTTTATGCATGTTATATCAAAAAGAAATTTTTTTTTGAGACAGAGTCTCATTATGTTGCCCACGGTAGAGTGTGTGTGTCACAGCTCACAGCAACCTCCAACTCTTGGGCTTAAGTGATTCTCTTGACTTAGCCTCTCAAGTAGCTGGGACTACAGGCACCCACCACAACGCTCAGCTATTTTTTTGTTGAAGTTGTCACTGTTGTTTAGCAGGCCAGGCTGGGTTCAAAACCATCAGCCCCAGAGTATGTGGCTGGCACACTAACCACTGAGCCAAGCCTATAAAAAATATTTAAAGTAAATATGTTTTTTAAATTCTATCTTTATTGGATTAGTATTCTTTAAGATGAGAGTACTTACAACCTTTCAGTAATACACTGGAAATGAGTTTAGTCTCATCATTAGACTAATGATGTTCCTGTTGTAGAAGTCTGGGAAATAATATCTATACTTAGCTGCAGTTGAGAGACAAATTAATAGTGGATTGACCAGTTAGGAATTTCTTTCTCTCATACGTAGAAGACCAGGGGCATTCCAGGGCTAGTGTAGTGGTTTTGTTCCACATTCTTTAGGGACCTTGCACAGGTAGGATGTAGTTCACTTTCACATAGACGAAGAGCTAAAGCTCCAGTTAAAATATCCTCTTATCCTTTTTTTTTTTTTTTAGGTTAGACAGAGTCTTACTCTGTCACCCTGGGTAGAGTGCTATGACATCATAGCTCAGAGCAAACTCAAACTCTTGAGTGTGAGTAATCCTCTGGCCTCAGTCTCCTGGATAGCTGGGACTACATGCACCACTATGCCCAGCTAGTTTTACTACTTTGCATAGAGATGGGGTCTCACTCCTGCTCAGACTGATCTAGAACTCCTGAGCTCAAGCAATCCACCCACCTCAGTCTCCCAGAGTGCTGGGATTACAAGTGTGAGCTACCATACCAAACTTATATCATTTCTTAAAATATTGTAATGCCATAAAAGTGAATGAAAGTAGCCAGAAAATCCACACACAAAATCTTTGTTTTTCTCATTTTGTGCTGATTGGTGTAAATTTTTTCGTATTTGGAGTTTCCGAAAATCTTTCAAAGGACAAAGATGAACTGGTAGACTTAGATGGCTTTCAAATGAGACTTAAGAGCATTATTTAAAAGGTCTTTACTTTCTCAATCTGGGCTGATCAAATGAAGCATGCTTACACTAGGTGGTTAAAGGTAAAGAGACTTAATTATCAGATACAGTGTACAAAGAAGGAAGTGGCTTCTAGAATTGGTCCCTGACCTATTTCAATTCCACTTCTACAGCAGGATACATGCATAGTTCAGGCATTCTCTCTTTGTATGGGATATAACATTAGTGGCCAAGTCTTGGACAAGGATTGTCTATCATCCCTGCTGAACTCCTCTCCTTGGGTAAGTCAGGTGTTTAGATCTTACTCTTTATAGCAGTGGTTCTCAACCTTCCTAATGCTGCAATGTATTTTCATTGTTAAAAAGGGGTCACGACCCACAGGTTGAGAACCACTTCTCTACTGGAAGACTAGCTGAGGCCAATAGAAGGCTAAAATGTTCCATCCTCTTAAGGCATTGCTTCCCTGCTTTCCTCTATCAGAGGCTGGAGTTACACCATAGGCAGCTGCTTTACATGGAGTTATTTGCTTCTAAGAAACACTTGGAGAAATGAGTGCAGTTTCTTTTCCTCTGCTGGCAAAAAGCTACGAACCTGACAGTGCAGTGCTGAGAACCTGCTAACCAGTACCAGTTGTTTATGCTGTCTTATCACAGTAGTGGTGTTTATAAACATGTTGATGTCTGCTCTTACCACATCAAATAAAATTTAAGGAAATTCCTTTTCTTACTGTTTAACAATAAACTTCCTAAATTTAAAATTGGGCTCAAGGCATACCTAATTGCTGAGTAAGTCAGGTAAGAGAGAAGACTGAACTATACACTAGGTGGAAGAATAGGGGAGAAAACAAAAATGTGTAAGATGGGCTTGGCGCCTGTAACACAGTGGTTATGGCGCCAGTCACATACACCCAGGTTGGTGGTTTCTAACCCGGCCTGGGCCTACTAAACAACAATAACAACTGGAAAAGAAAAAATAGCCAGACCTTGTGACAGGCACGTATAGTCCTAGCTACTTGGGAGACTGAGGCAAAAGAATCACTTAAGCCCAAGAGTTGGAGGTTGCTATGAGCTGTGACCCCATGGCACTCTACCAAGGGTGACATAATAAAACTGTCTCCAAAAAAAAAAAAAAAAAAAGTGTAAGACGTGTATACTACCTTCAAAGAGATCACATTCACATGGGAGGTACTTACTACAATTTAGTTACTACAGTGTCCTAAGCACAAAGAAAGATGTAAAGTAGAAAGGAGGAATTAGAATTGTGGCCAGCAAGTTAGCTTGTAAAGAAAGGCATTCTAGAAGAGTAACATTTGAGCCAGACTTGGGCACATAATTGGTTTAGCAGTGGAATGAAGATGCAGCTTATTTCTAGCAGAGGAAGTGGAATAGAGAATCAGAAATAATAGCTAAAAAAATGTAAGGAAGAAAGTGGGGATAATATTCATATACCAAGAAATTTAATTTGTTTTCCTTTTAAATAAAGCTGCCTCTCAGATACTGTCTTAGACTTTTTTTTTTTTAATCTCTTGGGAGAACATGAAAACAAAGCCTTGCTGTGATGATTACCCAGAGATTAGTATGGTAGAAAATCAAGTCACTTAAAGTTTTTATTCTATACATAGAATGTAGAAAAATACAGCTTTTCTATGAGTAGATGATCAGTATTTGCTTTGTATATTTTCCTTTGAATTTAGAAGTATCATTTTGGAACTCTTGTCAGTGTATAACAAAATTATGAGAATGCTTGCTAGCATTATCAAGGGGAAAGAACAAATGAAAGCTTACATGGATACAAAATGCACTTAATTGCATAATTGAACAAACAACCCTGCAAAACAAAACAAATACCATCTGGGAATTTCTGATAATATTGAAATCTGTTCACATAGCCTAAGTTTTTTTTTTAAATGTATTCCAGTTTTTAAAAATCACAACAAATAAGGAAAAGTAATTTTTGTTTGGTTGGTTTTTTTTGAGACAGAGTCTCAAGCTGCTGCCCTGTGTAGAGCACAATGGCATCATAGCTCACAGCAACCTCAAACTCTTGGGCTCAAGTGATCTTCTTGCCTCAGTTTTTTTCTATTTTTAGTAGAGACAGGGGTGGAGGTGTCTTGCTGTTTGTGCTCAGGCTGGTCTCAAACTCGTGAGCTCAAGCAATTCACCTGCCTCAGCCTCCCAGAGTGCTAGGATTACAGGTGTGAGCTACAACGCCCAACCAAAAAATACTAATTTTTTAAATATTAAATCAGCTGTGTACATTAATGCAATCATGGGGTGCAATGTGCTGGTTTTATATACAGTTTGAACTATTTTCATCAAACTGGTTAACAGCCTTCACGTCATTTTCTTAGTAACTGTGTTAAGACATTTATATTCTACACCTAGTAAACTTTACATGTACCCTTGTAAGATGCACTGTAGGTGTGTTCCCAACAATTAACCCTCCTTTCACCCATTCTCTCCCTCCACTCCCTCTCCCTTTTCCCCTTCTTGGGCTATAATTGGGTTATAGCTTTCATAAGAAAGTTATAAATTGGTTTCATAGTAGGGCTGAATACATTGGATACTTTCTTCCATTCCTGAAATACTTTGCTAAGAAGAATATGTTCCAGTTCCATCTCCATCCATGTAAACATGTAAGAGGTAAAGTCTCCATCTTTCTTTAAGGCTACATAATATTCCGTGGTGTACATATACCACAATTTATTAATCCATTCATGGGTCGATAGGTACTTGGGCTTCTTCCATGACTTAGCAATTATGAATTAGGCTGCAATAAACATTCTGGTACAAATACCCTGTTGACCAGCCTAGAGTGCTGTGTTGTCAGCCTACCTCACAGTAACTATGACCTGGGTTCAAGTGATCTTCCTGCCTCAGCCTACCCAGTAGCTGGGACAAGAAGTGCCTACTACAATGCCCAACTAATTTTTCTATTTTTTTGGTAGAGATGGGATCTTTCTCTTGCTCAGGCTAGTCTCAAACTCCTAAGCTCAAGCAGTTTACCTGCCTAGGCCTCCCAGAGTGGTAGCATTACAGGTGTGAGCCACCACCCCAGCCTCTTTTGCCAATTCTTAATTCATGCATAAGAATGTTTTCATAAGAATAAGTATGGAAATGTCTTCATCTACACAAAAGAAAGGTTGGGTATAAATTTACATGGCATTTATTGATACATTACCATAACCTTAGGTTCAGTTTTGCATGTTTTTGCCTTTAAAAATAATTTCAGGACATCCAAATGGGGGGAGAGGAGGTCAAACTCCCACTTTGCTGACTGTACTTAGAGAACCCCAAAGACTCAACCCCAAGACTCCTGGAAGTGATCAAAATACATAGTAATGTGCCAGGATATAAAATCAACATCCACAAATCAGAAGCCTTTATATATGCCAATACCCACCAAGATGAGAAGCTAATCAAGGACACAATTCCCTTCATAGTAGCTTCAAAGAAAATGAAATACCTAGGAATATACCTAACAAAAGAGGCGAAGGACCTCTATAAAGAAAATTATGAAATCCTAAGAAAAGAAACAGCAGAAGATATTAACAAATGGAAGAATGTACCATGCTCATGGCTGGGAAGAATCAACATTGAAAATGTCTAGGGTGGCACCTGTGGCTCAAAGGGGTAGGGCACCAGCCCCATATGCCGGAGGTGGCAGGTTCAAACCCAGCCCCAGCCAAAAACTGCAAAGAAAAAAAAAAAAAAAAAAAAGAAAATGTCTATACTTGGCTTGGCACCTGTAGCTCAAGCGGCTAAGGTGCCAGGCACATACACAAGAGCTGGCAGGTTTGAATGCAGCTCAGGCCTGCCAACCAATAATGACAACTACAACCAAAAAATAGCCGGGTGTTGTGGCCGGTGCCTGTAGTCCCAGCTACTTTGGAGGCTGAAGCAAGAGAATCCCTTAAACTCAGGAGTTGGAGGTTGCAGTGAGCTATGACGCCACAGCACTCTACCCAGGGTGACAGCTTGAGGCTCTGTCTCAAAAAAAGAAAAAGAAAAGAAAATGTCTATACTATCCAAAGCAATCTACAGATTCAAAGCAATCCCCATTAAATAACAATACCATACTTTCAAGATTTGGGAAAAATAATTCTTCATTTTGTATGGAACCAGAAAAAACCCCAAGACAATTCTTTATAACAAAAACAAAGCCAGACACATCAGCCTACCAGACTTTAGGCTGTACTTCAAGGTCTTAGTGATCAAAACAGCATGGTATTGGCATAAAAATAGAGCCATAGACATCTGGAACTGTATACAAAACCATGAAATGAAATGAACATATTACAGCCACCGAATCTTTGATAAACCGAACAAGAACATACACTGGAGAAAAGAATCCCTATTCAGTAAATGGTACTGGGATAACTGGAAAATCACATGCAAAAGACTAAAACTGAACCCACACCTTTTTCCACTCACTAAAATTGATTCAAGATGAATAAAAGATCTAAATCTAAGGCATGTAGAAACTGTGGGGAAAACACTTGAAACTATTGGACTGGGAAAGACTTTATGAAGGAGACTTCAGTGGCAATTGCAACAACAAAAAAAAAAATATGGGGCTCAGGGCCCATGGCTAAGTCGTTAGAATGCCAGCCACATAACATGGGGGCTGGCAGGTTTGAGCCTGGCTCGGGACTGCTAAACAACAATGACAACTACAACAACAACAAAAATAGCCAGACATTGTGGCAGGCGTCTGTAGTCCCAGCTACTTGGGAGGCTGAGGCAAGAGAATTGCTTAAGCCCAAGAGTTGGAGGTTGCTGTGAGCTGTAACACCATGGCACTTTACCCAAGGGCAACAAAGTGAGACTGTCTCAAAAAAACAAACAAACAAAAAAATATATATATGGGTTTTAATTAAATTGAATAGCTTCTGTACAACTAAGGAGACAACAACCGAAGCAAATAGACAACCATCAGAATGGGAAAAGATATTTGCATATCATGGATATCATTTATTTTTGTTGTTAAAAGTATAAATTTTTATAAAAATTTATAAAAATCAATTATCAATGATTTTTGCATATCATTTATTTTTTTGTTGTTGTTGCAATTGCCACTGAAGTCTTCTTCATAAAGTCTTTCCCAATCCAATAGTTTCAAGTGTTTTCCCCACAGTTTCTTTGAAGGTTTTTATTGTTTCATGCCTTAGATTTAGATATTTTAAATCTAAATCTAGATTGGACAAAAGCTTGATAACTAGGATCTACAGAGTACAAATTAATCAACATTAAAAAAGCCATCAATCCCTTATATCACTGGGCAAGAGAGATGAATAGAACCTTCTCTAAAGAAGATAGATGAATGGCTAACAAACATATGAAAAAATGGTCATCATCCCTAATTATCAGAGAAATGCAAATCAAAACCACCCTGAGATATCACCTAACCCCAGTGAGAATAGCCCACATCACAAAATCTAAAAACTGCAGATGATGGAGTGGATGTGAAGAGAAGGGAACACTTTTACACTGCTGGTGGGACTGCAAACTAATACAACTTTTTTGGAAGGAAGTATGGAGAATCCTTAAAGAACTCAAACTAGACCTCCCATTTGATCCTGCAATCTCATTACTGGGCATCTACCCAAAAGTAAAAAAAAAATCATTTTATCATAAGGACATTTGCACTAGGACTGTTTATTGCAGCTCAATTTATAATCACCAAACTGGAAACTGCAAGGTACATGTGGGAAGACTTAAAGGAGGAGTCATATCTTGATGTATTTATATCGCAAATAATAGTAATTTTTTAAATTTAAAACTAATACTCAATTATTAATTGTTAGTAGATTATAATTATTATTAGGAATAGGGAACAAAGTCTAGACAAAAGAATACAGTTATGGAGATTTTGATTCAGACTGATTCTTCTGGCTCTGAGCACAAAGTGCGAGATCCTATCACTTTAATGTTTCTACAGCCTAACATGTTGTATATCCCCCCCTTCCCTCACAATTGCAGTGCAATAGCTGGGTAGAGACTTTAAAACTGCTTTCTGGCAGGACAAGACTGTGTGCTCTGAGGGAGTGGTTTTTGGGAGTTAAAAATATAAATTCTTTAAACTTTGTCCAACTCAGGAAGACTTGCTCCAGAGCAGATAAAGCGAAGAAAGATCTCCTTTCTTCTGTCATCTTAACTGAGCCAGAAGAGTCTATCTATTTAGACACAAGTCTGTCAAAATATTAAAACATCACATCTGTGATATGTGACTGTGGGTCAGCTAAGATTTAGTCCTTGAGTCAGCCTCTGATTAACTTCCTTATCAAGACTTTGTTCACGTTAAGACCATTATATTTAAAAACAGTAAAAAAACAAGTAAATCCATACAATTAACATAATCGGCTGTACAGTTAGTCTAGTTAATAAAAGTACAAGCACAAAAAGAACCTTCTACCTCTTTCATGTTTACATGGATGGAGCTGGAACATATTCTCCTTAGCAAAGTATCCCAGGAATGGAAGAAAAAGTATCCAATGTACTCAGCCCTACTATGAAACTAAACTATAGCTTTCACATGAAGGCTATAACCCAACTACACCACAAGACTATTGGGAAAGGGCCAAGGAAGGGGAA
>CAUYPK010102902.1:0-49288 GCA_963574355.1 Loris lydekkerianus
AAAAAAGAGGCTTGGCACCTGTAGCTCAGCAGCTAGGGTGCTGGCCACATACACTGGGGCTGGCAGGTTCTAACCTGGCCTGGGCCTGCCAAACAACAGTGACAACTACAACAAAAAAATAGACAGGTGTTGTGGCGGGCATCTGTAGTTCTAGCTACTTGGGAGGCTGAGGCAAGAGAATTGCTTACGCCCATGAGTTTGAGGTTGCTGCGATCATGCTGTGATGCCATGGCACTGTGCCGAGGATGACATAGTGAGACTCTGTCTCAAAAAAAGAAAAGGAAAAAGAAGAAAGAAAAAAAAAAAAACCAACAACTACAGATGGGTACTATCACTTGATGTGGAAGTGCTTAACCAAAATTTCAGTTCACGTACTGATCTAGGATTTTGGGATTTGATTCTTTGGAAGATGACAGAGGTGTGCTAAGGATGATATGTGCTTGCTGCTTTCTTTTTATGGAGGTGAGTTAGCTTATCAGTGGGGTGAATGCACTTCAGAGATGTGTTACAACCCAAGCCCTGGGAACAGGGAGTAGCAGGCACTGTTTGGTGTATGTCTGGTACCATTCTTTACTTTCATGTGGTCGACTTGTTTAATTTCAGCAACTGTAGGAGATAGTGTGGTGTGGCGTTCATGGGCTGGCCTGGTCAGCCTCCAGGCAACCTTGCCTCTACTGTTGCAGCTGGAGAGTTAAAAGTGTACACCTCTCAGAGTCTCTTGCAGCTAGGGATTCTGGATGTGAATTCGATACCATCATTCTCTCATTTGTGAGAGATTTGAGGCAGAAGTTAGGCAGAAACCATTTTTCTCCTCCCGTTGGCTGTTTTCTCTTGCCTTGCGATGTTGTAGAGATGTGAGGATTTCTGCAGCGTCATCCCTGTGTCCATTTTCAGCTTCTCAGTGTCATTCCCTCTACAGTGTGATGGAGATGTGAAGACAGCAGTGAGCCCCTGGAGGCGTCTGGACAGAAGTAGCAGTGGCTGAGATCCAGCTGGCCTTTGAAAATGCTTTCCACCAGTGCAAGGTTGAGATAGTGTTTCTTAGGCAGAGGGATCAGCTCGTGCAAAGTCATGGAGCAGAAGAGAGCCCAGCCTTTCTGGGAAAGTGCCAGAGCTTGTGGTGCTCAGATGGAGGGGTGACCAGAAGTGTAGTAGGGGACCACATAGGGCAAGGCTTTGAGGACCACATTTTTTTTAGACTTAACACTCAAAGCACATCACAGCCAGATGGGCTAAGATAAAGGCCTACTCTGGAGCTGATGGGTTGCCTTGATGAGATGGGGTTAAACTTGTTAGCTGGTGAAGTCTGAGATGAACAGCTCCTTGAGGGGGCAGTGGTTTCCTAAGCACTTTACCTTGTCTCCTGGAGTGTTTTACAGACAGACTCAGAGAGGCTGACTGCATAGACTGCTGAGCTGTGACTTAACCATTCACTTGTTAACTCCAAAGTCCATGCTCTTTTTCCAAAAGACGTTAGCCTGCCTCTTGTGACATGTGTAAGTAATTAAAATGAGAGGAACTCGGAGCTGGGTGAACAAAAGGAGATGAACAGGACATCCGAGGCAGTGTTGGTGAAGCTGCCAGTGCCCTGTGAACGGGTATGAGGATGAAGTGAGGGGAGCTGTAAGCCGGGTTGGGAGGTCAGCCATGTGGCATATCTTTTTCTGGGCACTGAAGCTCCTATGTGGGAAGATGGTCAGTGAATCCGCTCTTGAGCCATTCTGGGCAAGCAGGTTGAGAACGCCTCTTCAGGCATTTACAAGTGTGAGAAAGAGGCTAGAGTCAGCTCTGTGTCTTGAGGCCTGCGGGCTGGGTTGTTGGCCTCCCAGGCTGGCTAGCCACAGGGAGTGGAAGACTGCAGTAGAGCGCAATCAGTACAGGTTCATAGTGGGGGCCTTGAGCAAGAGAGAAGCAGAAAGGACTTTAGCAGGCAAGGGACTAGTGGGGTGGTTCCCACTGTTGGTCACTGAAGGTCTGCGAGGGATCTCCATTAGTCACAGTACTGGCTTTTGTGTTATGTGTTTTCTTTCATAGGCACACACTTACTCTGGGTCCTCTGACCCTGTTTTGATTTCCCAACCTCAAGGGTTTAAGTTCTCTGGTTGGGCATTCTTACACCACTTGGATTTTCAGCATTTCCACCCTCTGGATTATAGAGAGTAGAACTGTCTTCTTTTCCAGCCACTGCTTTACATAGCTTAGCTCTTACTAAGCTTTGCTTCAGCACCTGGGAGGTCATTGGTGACCTTGACCAGAGGTGGTTCTCTAAAGCTCAGTGAACTTCATTTTGAGGTTGCGTTTGGTCACGGTGAAGCTGGTGGTGTCACTTTGCAAACATGGCTGAAAAGAGCTACAGGAGGGCAGCTGCTAGAGACAACATGGGAGGTCATCTGGGTTCTGCTGCAGGCACTGTCTGGAGACTCTGGCAGTGGTGTGGCTGTGTTCAGAAAGAAAACTGGACTTGGTAAGGGCGTGCTGCTTCCTTGTGCTTTGTTTTCTTTTGGCAGCAGATCACAGCTGTATTAATTCATTTATTGAGTGGCTTTTGTGTCCTGAGCATTGCCCTAAGTCCTTAAACATGCTTCTTGTTATACATTATTTAAAATAATATTTACTAAGCATCTACCATATGCTAAGGTGCTATTCAAGGTGCTTGGGATTCATTTATGAAGGAAACAAAGACCCTGTCCTCATAGAGCTTCCTGCGCTCTAGTGGAGGAGGCAGATAATAAATAAACACAGTAAGTCAATAAAGGTGGGGCTTAAACCTGCAGTCCCAGCTTTTTTGGGAGGCTGAGGCAGGAGGACTGCTTAAGTAAGGCCAGGAATTGTGACCACCTTGCGCAATATAATAAGGCACTTTTTTTTTTTTTTTAGACAGAGTCTCAAGCTGTCGCCCCGAGTAGAGTGCTGTGGCATCACAGCTCACAGCAACCTCCAACTCGTGGGCACCCAGCTATTTTTTGGTTGTAGCCGTCATTGTTGTTTGGCGGGCCCAGGCTGGATTCAGACCTGCCAGCTCAGGTGTGTGTGGCTGGCGCCTTAGCTTCCTAAGCCACAGGTGCCGAGCCATGAGGTACTATCTTTACAAAAGTTAACAAAAGAAAAAAATTAGCTAGATGTGGTGTGTGTCTATAATCCCAGCTGCTCAGAAGGCTGAAGTGGGAAGATTGCTTGAGCCCAGAAGTTCAAGGTTGCAGTGAGCTGTGATTGTGCCACTGTATGCCAGCCTGGGCGACAGAGTGAGACGCTGTCTCTTAAAAAAGAGAAAAAGAGGTAGTCGAAAGGACCTGCCCAGTTCGAAGGGGGAGGAAACATAGCTTCTGTGTCTTTTGGGAGGAATGCTAAGAAGTTCATGTGAAATGAGAAATACTATTGCAGCCACTTTTGCAGAAGACTGACATATTAAACTGCTGTAATTCCATAAGGGTATTGTGATACAAAAGCAAACACAGACCGGACCCAGTATATTTACATTTTAATATATGATTAAAGAATCATATTAATCTCACCTTATGGGGAAGAAAAATTATTCAATTAGTTATGCAGTGACAATTGGTAAATTAAAGAATTCAATGTTAAAAAAATAGAAAAAGCTGAAAAAATGCTATCACAGCTTTGAGGGGAGTGGGATACCTTAGAAGCTTTAAAGTTGTGGTGACTTGTGTGACTGCTGAGACTAGGCTAGAGAAGCTTCTTCCAGGATCCCTTGAGACACTGGCCTTTGGAGCCAGCAGCCCAGAAGCCACCATGTTGGAACTGCAGAGAAGCCTACAGCTCTAGCTGCATAGCTTCATAAGTATTTGTTTAAATTTTGCCTCCATTTTTGGACATTTAAATTGTATCATCTTTTTCACAATTATAAATAATACTATATATGTTACAATAATGCATGTTGTGTATCCCCCAAATTCATATGTTAAAACCCTTATCCCCCAGTAGAATGGTGTTAGGAAGTGGAGCTTTTAGGAAATATTTAGATCATGAGGGTAGATAGAGCTTTTATAAGAAGAAACTAGAGAGCTGGGCCTCTCTTTCCTCCATGGAGGAATACAATGAGAAGTCAGAAGTCTGCAGCCTGAAAGGGGCTGCTCACCAGAACCCAGTCCTGCTGGCCCCTGATCTCACTTCCAGCCTCCATCATAATAATAATACCGTAACAAATACCTTTAGGCATATAACTTTTTCAAATAATGTATTATCGTTCTGGGATAACTTCTTTGAGGTGAAAATTACTGGGTCAAAAAGTGAAAGGACAGCTTAGCTAGTAAGTCGTCTAATGTAAAAGTATCACTGCACACAGCTGTGTGCTGGCCCCCATTGCTTCCTTCTTGCTTGACCACCTAAGGCTTAAGTTTTTTTTTTTTTTTCTTTTTAAAGAGTTTGATTTGCAGAACTGGAAGAGTATTGAACAAACAGAAAAGGGCATCTAGCCTCAGCATCTGCTGGATCACATTCCAAAGAGTCAGATGAAACCAGCCCAACAGAAAACAAATGGCTCTGGAAAACAGTTGTTTTTCGTTGCCATTTCACAACTACCACTGCTCTGCTCCTGCTGACTCCAATAAAAAAACCCAAGCTACCCATCCTAGGGCTGGCATTCTTTCCTCCACTGAAAAGTAAAATAAACTTCTTCAAAACCTTAAAATAATAATAATAATAATAATAAAAAGAAAAAGAATAAATAAAGTATATGTGTTGGCAGCAGTGGATGGTTATGGAGAAAACGAAGTAGAGGTGGTAGGAGGTACTGGGAAGGTTGGAGAAGGCAGGTTGCAGAATCAATAGCGTGGTCAGTGGAGACTTAAGCAGAGTCTTGCAGGCAGTAATGAAGTTAACAAAGCAGATATTGAGAGAAGAGCGATTTAGGGAGAGAGAAGGGCATAGGCAGGCCTGATGTCTTTGAACAAAGAGGCCCCTGTGGTTGGACTGAAAGAAGGAAGAGATGAGGTCTATGGGGCCAGGTTCTATGTGGGCGTAGTCCACTGTAGGATGTTAGTTTTGACTCAGAGTAAATGGTGAGCCACTGAAGAATTGCAGAATTTTTAAATTTCTTTTTCTTTCTTTTCTTTTCTTTTCTTTTCTTTTTTTTTTTTTTTTTTGAGCAGAGTTTCACTTTGTCATCCTTGGTAGAGTGCTGTGATGTCATAGCTCACAGCAACCTCAAACTCTTTTTTCCTCCAGTTTTTTGCTGGGGCCGAATTTGAACCCGCCACCTCTGGTATATGGGGCTGGCGCCCTACTCCTTTGAGCCACAGGTGCCGCCCCAACTTCAAACTCTTGGGCTCAAAAGATATTCTTGCTTCAGCCTCCTGAATATCTGGGACTACAGACGCCTGCCACAACACCTGGCTGTTTTTAGAGATGAGGTCTTGCTTTTTGCTCAGGCTGGTCTTGAACCTGTGAGCTCAGACAATCCACCTGTCTCAGCCTCCCAGAGTGCTAAGATTACAGGCATGAGCCATTGTGCCCAGCCCTCCCCCCCTTTTTTTGGAGACAGAGTTTTGCTATGTTGCCCAGGCTGGAGTGCAGTGGCCAGTCACAGGTGTGATTATGGTATATTGTATCCTTGAAGTCCTGGACTCAGGCAGTCCTCTGAATAGATGGGACTAGATGTATGTGCTGCCTTGCCTAGCTCAACTGCAAAATTTTGAGCAGAGGGGGTTGTACTGCTTTCTATTGCTACATAACAAAATAGCCACAAATTTGCTGGCTTCAAACAATGATGCTGGTTCGTCATGGCCTGACAGGCTTCCTCTCAGGGTCTTCCAAGGATGAAACTAAAATATTGGTGCTGATTTCTATCTGAGGCTCAAGTAAGGAATTGTCTGCTTACCCCCCAGAGGTCCTCAAACTACGGCCTGCAGGCCACATGCGGCGGTGTGATTGTATATGTTCCTGTTTTGTTTTTTTACTTCAAAATAAGATATGTGCAGTGTGCATAGGAATTTGTTCATAGTTGTTTTTTTTTAAACTATAGTCCGGCCCTCCAACTGTCTGAGGGACAGTGAACTGGCCCCCTGTTTAAAGTTTGAGGACCTCTGGCCTTACAGGCTTGTCCAGGTTGTTTGCAGAACTCAATTCCTTGTGACTGTAGGACTCAACGTCTTATTTCCTTGATGGCTGTCACCTGGAGGGACATTCCTCTCCTAGAGGGCTCCTGAATTCCATGTGATTCCCTCCATCTGCAGAGCCAGAAACAGAGACTCTCCCTTATGTTCCATTCCTCTCACTTTGAAGCTCTTTTGCTGGGGAGACCCCTAATAGCTTTTAAGGGCTCACTAGATTAGGTAAGGACCTCTGAGACTCACCTTCTTTTCTTAAGTCATCTGTGCCATATGACATAACCTGTCCCATCATTTTCATAGTTTATGCCCATGTTCAAGGGGAGAAATTTTACAAGGTGGAACACCAGCCGGGCACGGTGGCTCACACCTATAATCCCAGCACTTGGGAGATGGGTGGATTGCCTGAGCTTATAGGTTTGAGACCAGCCTGAGCAAGAGCGAGACCCTGTCTCAAAAAACAAAACCAAACCAAAAATAGCTAGGAGTTAATGGCGAGTGCCTGTAGTCCTAGATATTGGGGAGGATGAGGCAAGAGAATTGCTTAAGCCCAAGAGTTTGAGTTTGCTTTGAGTTGTGATGCCACAGCACTCTACCAAGGGCGACAAAGGGTGACACTATCTCAAAAAACAAAAACAAAAACAAAAAACCCCCCACATCATTCTCTTACTTCTTGGCTGGGTGCCCATAGCTCAGTGGTTAGGGTGCTGGCCACATGCACCAGGGCTGATGGGTTGGAACCTGGTGCGGGCCTGGTAAACAAAAAAACAAACAAAAAAATAGCTGGGCATTGCGGTAGATGCCTATAGTCCCAGCTACTGGGGAGACTGAGGCAAGAGAATCGCTTGAGCCCAAGAATTTGTGGTTGCTGTGAGCTATGATGTTACAGCACTCTACAGAGGGTGACAAAGTGAGACTCTGTCTCAGTTTAAAAAAAAAAAAGGTGGAATAGCAGAAAGAGGGAATCTTTGGGGCTGTCTTAGAATTTTGTGATTTCATTGGAACTTAAACAGAAGGACATAGGTGCTGTTGTATTGAGAGTAGGCTTTTGGGCAGAGGAAAGGAGCAAAGCAGGAAGACCTAGGAGGCTGTTGCAGGAGTCCAGGAGATGATCGTGGCTTTAACTGGATGATAGTGGTGGAGAGGGTGAGAAATAGTTGTAATTTGGAGAATGGGTGTAGAGAAAAGAAAGGAGCCAAAGATGACTCAGATTTTTGGCCTTAACCAGTATAAGATAAAGTTATCAGGTTTGGGAGGGAAGGTGAGGAGTTGAGTTTGAGACATCTTGCACATTCATAAGAAGGTGGTGGAGTACGTGATTAGGTGGGAGCTGGGACTTGGAAAGTTGGGTCCAGACCAGGAGGTGTAAGTTTGGAGTTGTCCTTGTAGGTGGCATGAAACTAGCTGAGATCACCATGGCAATGAGTGTAGACTGAGAAGTGGGCCAGAGAGCGACGTGAGCCTGATGCATGCCAGCTCCGAGATCTGGGAGAATAGGAGACAACCGCAGGATGACCCAGAAGGCAGGGCCAGGGATGTAGGAGGACGAGGGCATGGCATCCTGGGAGCCAGGTAAAGACCAGCATCAGGGGGAGGGTCAGCGGGGCAGGTGAGGACTCAGTTTTCATTGTTTAGCCATGGAGAGGGGAACAGTGACCTTGACCAGAGGTGTTTTAGTGGAGTGGTGCAGATGAAAGCTTAACTGGAGTTAAGGGAGAGGTCTTTTTTTTTGTTGTTAAAGATAGTGCTTAAGCCTGAAAAAGTATTCTCTCCAGATTATAAAAGGTTAGTTAAAACTGTTTAATAGGAACAATCTTTGACAAGCAGAAATAGCTTTGATGTGGAAGATTATAGCAACATACAACCGGGAAAAACTCCACAAGGACGGTCAGATTGGACGGTCTGTACCCTTCTAGAGACTTTGCATTAAAAGATGTCTGATGGAGCCGGGTGCGGTGGCTCACGCCTGTAATCCCAGCACTGTGGGAGGCTGAGGAGGGAGAATTGCTTGAGCTCAGGATTCGAGACTCGCCTGAGCGACAGTGAGACCCCGACTCATGAAAAAAATAGAAAAACCCCACGGGCGTGGCGGTGAGCGCCTGTAATTTCAGTGGCTTCCGGAGGCTGAGGCAGCGGGGTGCCCGCAGCCCGAGTCTGAGGTTGTGGTGAGCTACCACGCCTACTGCACTCTGCTCAGGGGCATAGGGTGGGACCCTGTCTCAACAACAACAACAAAAACAACAACAACAACAAAAAAAAGATGTCTGATGGAATACTCTATCCTGCCTTTTTTCAAGGTACATGCCACTTCTTAAAACTCTCAGCTTTCCACACAGGCTACAAGATACTCTATTTACATTTAAAAATAGGTTTCTTCTTCAGCACAGTGGAGCTGCCCAGGCTGGTCACTGCCTGTCTGCCTAGTACAGGTGAAGAACAGCCTTATTGATCTCGGGATTTGTCCAGTCATTCCGAATGTCATCCAGGTGGTTATCGAGATCCACCAGCGTTTCGTAGGACCGGCTGTCCAGGAGTGAGGCCAAGATCCTTTGTGCCTCTGGCCAGTCTTCGCAGTGGTCATGGTGTGGGTCCCTGCACCGCCACTGTTAAGGGAGAATGGGAGAAGAGAAGTTGGAAATAGTGAGCATAGATGATTCTTTTGGTGGGTTTGCTACAGAGTGGAGCAGAGAAATGGGGTGAAAGCTGGAGGAAGAAGTGGTGTGAGTTTTTTTCTTTTTTAAAGGTTATTGGAGAAATCACTTTTTTTTTTTTTAAACTCTTAAGAACACCCTTATAAAAGAATAAGTGAATATTTAAGAGAGGAGAGAATTCCTAGAGCCTTGTCCCTGAGTTGGATCTAAAGGAATGGACCCTGTAGCTCATGTAGAGATTAGACTTCTGCGGGGCAAAACCATCCAGCATGACAAGTGCCACGGAGAGGACATGGTCACAGGCGAGAAACAGCGTGGCTGTCTTTTTTCAGTGCACACAGACTGTTGTTTTTATTTATTCATTTTTATTTTATTTTACTTTTTAAGAGACAGAGTCTCACTTTGTCGCCCTTGTAGAATGCTGTGGCATCACACAGCTCACAGCAACCTCCAACTCCTGGGCTTAGGTGATTCTCTTGCCTCAGCCTCTTGAATAGCTGGGACTACAGGCACCTGCCACACACCCGGCAATTTTTGTGTTGTTGCAGTTTGGCCGGGGCGGGCTCGAACCTGCCACCCTCAGCATATGGGGCCGACGCCCTACCCACTGAGCCGCGGGAACCACCAGACTGTTGTATTTAACGTTGCTTCATTAATGTGTGTGTGTAGATTTTTAATTTCAAAAATTTAGTTTTTTCCCACAATTATATTCTTAATAGTTTTGAAATGTACCATTGCATCATGATGATCAAAAATCATTTTACAACAGAAATTTAGTTTTTAAAAAATAGACTTTAATTTTTAGAGCAGTTTTAGGCACACAGAATGTATAGAGTATTTCGTGTCTACCCCACATACACAGCTGCCCCCATCATCTTCTAGGAGTCCAGACAAGAGATGATGATAGTGGTGGAAAGGATGAGAAATATTTATAATTTGGAGAATGGGAAGTCCAAGGCTAGGGTGCCTGCAGATTCTATGTCAGATGTGCCATCAAATATGCCTCACGTGGTAGAGGTTGCCTGGCAGCTCTCTGGGCCAGGCCTCTTTTATAAGACCACTAATTTTGGGCAGCACCTGTGGCTCGGTGAGTAGGGTGCTAGCCCTGTATATCGAGGGTGGCGGGTTTGAACCTGGCCCTGGCCAAACTGCAACAAAAAAATAGCTGGGCAGTGACTTGGCATCTGTGGCTCAAGCGGCTAAGGCGCCAACCACATATACCTGAGCTGGTGGGTTCGAATCCAGCCTGGGACCACCAAACAATGATGGCTGCAACCAAAAAAATAGCCGGGCATTGTGGCAGGTGTCTGTAGTCCCAGCTACTTGGGAGGCGGAGGCAAAAGAATTGCTTGAGCCCTGGAGTTAAAGGTTGTTGTGAGCTTTGATGCCATGGCACTCTACCCAGGGTGACAGCTTGAGGCTCTGTCTCAAAAAAAAAAAAAAAAAAAAAAAATAGCTGGGCATTGTGGTGGGTGCCGGTAGTCCCAGCTACTTGGGAGGCTGAGGCATGAGAATTGCCTACGCTTAAGAGCTGGAGGTTGCTGTGAGCTGTGATGCCACCGCACTCTATAGAGGGTGACAAAGTGAGACTGTCTCTTTAAAAAAAAAAAAAGGCCACTAATTCCACCATGAGGGCCCCACCCTCGTGACCTAATCGCTTCAATTAATTAATTAATTTAGAGCTTAAGTGATCCTCTTGCCTCAGCCTCCCAAGTAGCTGGGACTACAGGTGGTGGCTATAAACACCAGCTATTTTATCTATTTTTAGTAGAGACAAGGTCTCACTCTTGCTCAGTCTGGTCTCCAACTTCTGAGCTCAAGTGATCTTCCTGCCTCAGCCTCTCAGAGTGCTAGGGTTACAGGTGTGAACCGCAGCCTGGCCCAGGATTAGGATTTTAACACATGAATTGGGGAGAACACCAACATCTGTGCCATAGCAACAGGGATAGAGTGTTGGGCTTGAGAGAAGAGGTGTGAGAGTTCCCTGGGTGAGTGAGTAAGAGAGGGCCTGGAGAGGGTGATGCTGCTGGGAGTGAGTGGAATGGGACAGCAGTCAGTGTTCCTGTGTGTCTTCCTCCTGCTGTGTTCCCTACATAGGGACACATACAGGCAGGGTCATTGCAGTTGTGCTGAGTGAGTTAATTGAAGTGAGAGAGGCAGGGCTGAGGGCACACGTAAGAGAGATTACAGTGATGGGCAGGGCTTTCTGGAGGGCCAGTGGCAGGGAAGGAGGGAGGAGCAAGGTGGAAAAGCTGAAGCCTGGAGAGCAGTGGGTGTGTCTTCACTGTATGCAGAAACTGAGGCTTCCAGTCGCATGGCCAGGAAGGGGTGGTTGGGGGTTGGGGAATCGGCCTCTCTGACCCCATCCATCTGACAGTAAATTCTACCTTGGACAGTAACCTTGTTCAAGCTCTGGCTGGTGAATCTTTTTTTTTTTTTTTTTTGGTGAGACAGAGTCTCACTATGTTGCTCTCGGTAGAATGCCATGAGCTCACAGCAATCTCCAACTCTTGGCCTTAAGTGATTCTCTTGCCTCAGCCTCCCAAGTAGCTGGGACTACAGGTGCCTGCCACAACACCCGGTTATTTTTTTGTTGTAGTTGTCATTGTTGTTTGGCAGGCCTGGGCTGAGTTGGAACCTGCCATCTCCAGTGTATATGGCTGAAGCCCTAGCTGCCGAGCCATGGCTGGTAAATCTGATGGGGAGGTTGAAGGAGATGAGATGCCTTCCTTCCACTCTTCTCGTGTGTTGAGTGGGGAGAAGGGAGGCAGCAGTGGGCTGGCCTTGCCAGGAGAGATTTTATTCCTGTGGGATAAGAAAATTCCCCACTGGGGAACCATCCTTAGGGAGAGGTAAGCATGGGGTACAGTTGCTGTATCTGGGGCTGAGGGAGAACTTGGTGAATGGTCCTGAATGTAGGTTGTGCAAGTCCTCCTCCTGCACAGTGGCAACCCTGGTGCTAAGGAGCTGTGTGGGACAGTGGTGCCATGCTTGGGGCTCTCTGCCCTTGGATGGACATAACCTCATGTGATCCTCTGCTGTGGACCAGGCTAGGGTAGCAAGTGGGAAGTAAATGCCAAGAGGAAATGTCTGAGAGGAAGGTGGACCATCATCATTGGGCATGAAGTGTCACTTCCTCTTTTTTAGTCCTTGGCTTTCTCCAGAGGGCCCTACCCTTCTTCCCAGCTATGTGCTATGATTTCCCCATGAGCTACCCAGCCTGGGCAGCCTCCTCTCTACAAGACAGGTCTGCAGAGAGGTGGCTGTCTCTCAGGGACACCTTCTTCATGCTTCCTTGAGGATCTGCATCCCTAAGTCATTTCTGCAGGTTGCTTACCCACTGCCAGGAAGCCTCATAGGCCCCGTGTGTGCAGCAGGGAGCCCATGTTCACACAGAGGAGCTGGGGTGAGCATGTGTGTGTCCTCACAGCTGCTCAGGTGCTGTGGCTTTGGCTGACCTCCTGGTGGGCCCCTTGTTCAGTTCATTGGGCCCTGCCCCTGCAGCAGCACTCTGCAGAATGCCTGTCCTAGCTGGAGCTCACTCCAGGACAGCACAGGGTCTGCAGCAGTGTAGCAGCAGCTGCCTTTCTCAGGGCTGCTGTGAGCCCCCTAGCAGTGATTCAGTGGAATGGGCTGTAGAAGCCCTCACGGAGGTCAGCTGGTGGCCTCTTCCTCATTAGCAGTGGAAGTTGTCCTGGCTGTGACACCCACTCCCTCTGTACCTGGGGCAGGTTGCTTTTCAGGGACAGTTTTCCCATTGGGCCAAGTGGTCTCAGTGCCATGCAGCAGAAGGAACATCCCTGAATTAGCGTTTCATCTGCTTGTAGCCCTTGCTGCCCTCCCACAGGCCTAGAGACCCCCTCCTGGAACAGGTTCCCCACCTGCCTCTCACTACCATGTACACTTTAACAAAAATCATCCACAGAAGATCTCCAGGAAGACTGGAGGGCTCCTTTCTCTCTGCTTCAGCTCCCAGCTTGTGCCATTGCTGTGGGACCTGTCACTGTGTAGTGCCATCTTACTGGCTCCTTCCCACCAGACTGAGCACCCCTGAGGGACAGCCTCTTGTTCATTTTATGTTAGCCTCTGGTTAGAACTCAGTAAATGCTTGCCAAACAAATAGATGAATTTAGACGTCAACCATTTCCTTAAGAGAATATCTACCTGGTCCTGGTCAACGCACTTCCAAGTACCATGTGGCACATATGGTCTACAGAGGGCACACTACAAAGAGTGGTGAAAGATGCTTTGTCAGGTTTTAAGTGGGGTATCAGGGGAGGGATGAAGGATGGTGGGTGGAGGGGGGGAGCAGGAAAGCTGGGGGAGGTTCCATTTAAATAGGATGGTCAGGAGGGCCTCACTGAGAGTGACAATTAAACAAAGATCTAAGTGAGGTGAGAGAGAAGAGTGTTCTTCCAAAAAACATGGCAGGAACAAAGGCTCTGAGGCCGGCAGGGACTTGCCTTGTTGATCAGATGTCTGTATCTGGTGGTCTGTCACACCCAGCACCAGGCTCCTTGAGAAACGGGCATTGGCAGCCTCCTCATCCCTGGCTGCCAAGATGTCTCAGGCATGCTCAGCTAAGTGTCCCTTTGAGTTGCCTGGAGTCTTACGTTAGGCACAGGGGGCGCTTTTACCAGAATCTAGAACTGTGCTATTCAGTGTGTTCGCCAGTAGCCACATGTAGCTATTTAAGTTTAAATTAATTAAAATTTTATAAAATGGAAAGTTCAGTTCCTTAGTTGCATTAGCCACAGTCCAGTGCTCAGTAGCAGCATGTGGCTAGCGGCTGCTGTGTCGGACAGCTCAGATTTGTACATTTCCATCATTGTGGGAAGTTTTGTTGAGTGCTGGTCTCTAGGACAGCCTGTGACTTTATTTTTAACCTTTGTCGTTCTCTTTGGTTTACTATGTATAACACCAGGACACGGTGGTTGTGAATCAAGCAAACTAGTAGGGAAGTGTATGAGCCAGTAGAAGCCGGTTAGAACTGTCCATGGGAGACCCTGGGGGAAGGCAGGAAACCCAGGCAAGGTAGCATGCCAGGAAGGCAGATGTGTGGTGGGGAGGGCCCCTGCGTGGAGTGAGCTGCCTCGCAGGGGCTGGGAATCTTGGGTGAGGTCACGTTTGACACTCCCGTGAACTCCAGCGCACATTTGAATAATGAGCATGTGGGGGAAGGGGAGGGGCCTGCACCTCTCAGAGGCATGATCTGAAGTTGGTTGTGTCCTCCAGTGTGGGTTCAGAGCGCAGTCAGAGAGCCAGAGCTTTGAATCTGCTATGCCTTTCTGGCTGCGTGGCTAGTCAAGTTGCTCTAGTTTCTTGAACGTTGGTTTCTCTGTCACTGATAAGGTGGTAACTAGGCAGTGTGGGGTCAGTGCTGTGCCCTCTCTGGCATGTGTTTTGGCTTATCACGTGAATGAATGAGTGGTAGTGTGTTTTGGCTTATCACGTGAATGAATGAGTGGTAGTGTTGGCTTGGCCAAAGAAAGGAGCTGCAGAAAAGGGAAAATAGAGAAGTAGAATTTAATCAGTCCTGAAGGGTTGAATATGATAGATTTCTCCTGCTCCGTGAACGGCTTGGTGGAAAGCAGGCCACTGCATGGTTTTTCTGTCATCTGACCAGTTCTCTGCTGGCTGTGTGTTCTGTATCCCACTTGGGTTTGGTGACCTAAATCTGAGGGAAGCAACTTTTTAAATTCCAACCGCTTTATGTTGGTAATTCTTGTCACTTTGGTAGGGAACGGGAGCACTTTTACTTATAGAGTATTAGGAACATTCAGGAACCACACGAACTGAATCAAAAAAGAGCTTATTCAGCTTGGACACCTATTTATATGACCTGTTAAGTAGGCAGATCGTTTCAGTGATAAACCTCACAAGTTATGCTATCATTAAAAACTGTGCAGCCAGCAAGGTGGTTTTGGGGAGTGGGGAAGAGGAGAATGAATTTGTATAAAATGCATTTGGCTCTCTGTATTTTTTGACTCTAAAAGGTACGTTGGCACTATTGTGAAATAATACACTGTGTCTTCATGGAAACTCCAAATTTATGTTTAGGTAGCTAGCCAGCCTGCCTTTGTTTTAGTGTTGGTGAGGTTACAGTCAGCTGGGAGGTGGTGACTCCGTATGACATGCAGGAAACTCTGTGGGACCATAGGAGTGTGGGTTTTGAGAAACCCACAAGAAGCCTGTTCCTGCAATGCTGTTCTTCAGCCACCAGCTACTTTCTGCTCATAAATAACTTCCCTTTGCCCGGATGGGTATAGAATCTGTTCTACTTTAAAAATGTTAGTGGCTAGTAGAAAAATACAATATTAAAACTGTCTTACCCGGTTTTCTACATTGAATAGTGCTTATTTGAAATGTTTACACACTTGTTTTGTTTTTAGAACATTAAACATTTGGTGTAGCTCACAGTGAGTTTGTCTATGCCTTCTTCATTTGCCACGTGCACATACATCTTACTAGATTGCCACATCAGTTCCTGTTTATGTTAAGTGAGCTGGGTTTGTAACCTAGAGTTGTTTCAATTCCAGTTTTGCTGATTCTTTGTTAAGAGTAGTTGTGGTTTATCTCAGGATTCCCGTAAGGTTCTAGATGTGGAAGAAGGGTGAGTCATCCAGAGTTGTGTAATAAGTAATTGCTGTTTGGGGCCTGTAACAGTGCAGATTTCCCTGTTAATTCCCTTTGCTTCCAGGAAGAGGCTTTGAAAATCCCGAGTCTGTACAAAGTGTCACAGGGAATAGTAAATGTTTGTAGGTGATTGAAAATTGGGGCTTGGCTTTAAGTTCTGATCTCCCTTCACGGTTCAAATCTGGGTGTTAAACCCATTTCCTACGGTGGGATTGGGGGTGCTGGTGGGGCATACAGGGAGGGGGGTCAAGAGAGGTGGGCTCCCCTCACCCCCGCCCACATCTGGCAGAAGTAGAAGGAGCCAGGCGTGAGGAAGAAGGGAAGGTGAGCGCTGGGGACAAGGAAAGATGTCACTTGGGTCCACCCTTGCCCTAGTGCCTGGTTGCTTATTCACTTTATCTTTGCTCTGGAATGGAAAGATTTCAGTGCTCTTAAAGGTTCTTTTGCGGGCGAATTTTTTTTTTTTTTTTTTTTTTTTTTTTTGAGATCTAGTATTGCTCTGTCGCCCAGGCCCTCAGCCTGGCTCACTGCAGCTTCAAAATCTTGGGCTCAAGCAATCCTCCTGTCTCAGCCTCCTGAGTACAGGTACCTGTCATAAGGCGTGGCTAATTTTTCTGTTTTTAGTACAGACAGGGTCTCACTTTTCCAGGCTGGTCTTGACCTCCTGAGCTCCCCTGCCTTGGCCTCTCGGTGCTAGGATTACAGGCCTGAGCCACCTTGCTGCATTTTGAGAGTAGCTATTTTTAAAGCAGAAGAAATTGAGTGTCAGTCAAAATTCCTAGGACATATGGATATCACATGGACATCTATTGAGTTAGGTGAATGCTAGCTGCTGTGACAAAGTTGAAGTACTAATACATAAAAGGCTCAAACACAGTGGGCGTTCCTTCTGCGATCATTGCCTCCCAGGTTCTTTCTGTCTTGTGCCCTTTTATTTTCAGCACACCATTGCCGCGCTCCTCTGCATGACGCCAAAGCAGGGGAGAGTGGGTGGGAGTGCCCAGCCAGCTACACAGGCAGTGACACACACCACACCACACGGGTTTAGCTGAGGGGACACCATCGTATGGCTGCATCTGCCTTTGAGGGAAGCTGAGAAGCAGGGCCAGTGTCCAGGATGATGAGGAAATAGGTTTGTTGGATAGCTAGGAGCCTCGACCAGGAATGTATTTTTCTTGTTCCTTCTGCCCTCTCTCCCTTCTTTATGAGAACTAAGTGCATGAAGTCGATAGGTTGATTGCTTATATTATCCTCTTACCTAAGTGGTGGTTCTCATCACTTGTAGGATAAAGGCCAAACTACTTATGGAGCATTCTGGATCCAGCCTCCTCCGCCCACATCTCCAGCCTCCAACTCTCATTCTTCTTCTTCTTCTTTTTTTTTTTAAATTAAATCATAGCTATGTATATTAATGCAATCATGGGGTACAGTGTGCTGGCTTTATATACCATTTGAAATATTTTCATCAAACTGGTTAACGTAGCCTTCATGGCACTTTCTTAGTTATTGTGACAAGACATTTATATTCTACACTTAGTAAATTTCACATATACCATTGTAAGATGCACCGTAGGTGTGGTCCCATCAATTACTCTCCCTCCACCCATTCTCCCCGCCCCTCCCTCCCTTCTCCCACTTCCCCTTCTTCTTGGGCTATAATTGGATTATAGCTTTCTATAAAAATTGGTTTCATAGTAGGGCCCAGTACATTGGATACTTTTTCTTCCATTCTTGAGATACTTTGCTAAGAAGAATATGTTCCAGCTCCATCCATGTAAACATGAAAGAGGTAAAGTCTCCTTTTTTAAGGCTGCATAGTATTCCATGGTGTACGTATACCACAATTTATTGATCCATTCATGGATCCATGGGCACTTGGGCTTCTTCCATGACTTAGCAATTATGAATTGGGCTGCAATAAACATTCTGGTACAGATACCTTTGTTATAGTGTGATTTTTGGTCTTCTGGATACCTAGTAGAGGAATTGTAGGATCGAATGGCAGATGTATTTTTAGATCTCTAAGTATTCTCCAAACATCTTTCCAAAAGGAGCGTATTAGTTTGCATTCCCACCAGCAGTGTTAGAAGTGTTCCCTTTTCTCCACATCCATGCCACCATCTCTGATTTTGGGACCAACTCTCATTTTTGCTGCAGCCACAAATGCTGAACACATTAGTGTAGTTTTCAGACCCAGCTGTGTCTTGTCTCTACACCTTCATCTATTCTGCTTCCTTTCCCTAATAAACTCCTATTTGTTCTTCAGGATTCAATTTAACAGACACCTCCTCTAGGACCTTCACCTCCTGGAACCCTTATGTGGATCCCATAGTACCTGGAACTTCCTTTGAGACAGCACTGGCCCCTCCTCCTGGGACCATGGGCTGGGGCCATGCCATATTCATTCTGTTTTCCCAGCCAGTGCAGGTATTCAGTAGATAATCCTTAGTGAATGAGGGGTGGAATATAAATCCAGAAAAAGTAATAAAGACATCTGGTACAGGGCGGTGCCTGTGGCTCAGTGGGTAGGGTGCTGGCCCCATATACTGAGGGTGGTGGTTTCAAACCCAGCCCTGGCCAGCTAAAACAGCAGTGGCTACTGCAACAAAAACAGCCAGGCATTGTGGCAGGCACCTGTAGTCCCAGCTACTCGGGAGGCTGAGGCAAAAGAATCGCTTAAACCCAAGAGTTGGAAGGTTTCTGTGAGCTGTGATGCCATAGCACTTTACCAAGGGCAACACAGCAAGACTCTGTCTCAAAAAAAAAAAAAAAAAAAAAAAAAGAGAGAGAGGGAGAGAGAGATCTGATATAATCTAAGTATATTCTTTTAAAATTATATTATTGTTCTGGATGTTGAGAGAAGACCTCCCCAGTGGTTGGGTCTCTAATATCTCATGATTGCACAGTATCTGTATACACACCTGTGGTGTGTGTGAAGCTGCATGTTCTCTTTTTTTTTTTTTTTTTTTTTTTTGAGATAGTCTCACTCTGTTGCCCTCGGTGGAGTGCGTTGGTGTCATAGCTCACAGCAACCTCAAACTCCTGGGCTCACACGATTCTCTTGCCTCAGTCTCCCAAGCAGCTGGGACTATAGGTGCCTGCCACAATGCCTGGCTATTTTTATTTATTTATTTATTTTTGTGGTTTTTGGTTGCGGCTGGGTTTGAACCTGTCACCTCCAGTATATGGGTCTGGCACCCTACTTCTTTGAGCCACAGGCCTGGCTATTTTTAGAGGTGGGGTCTTGCTCTGGCTCAGACTGGTCTTGAACCTGTGAGCTCAGGCATTCTACCTGCCTCGGCCTCCTAAGTGCTAGGATTACAGGCGTGAGCCACCGCGCCTG
This sequence comes from Loris lydekkerianus, assembly GCA_963574355.1. Lineage (NCBI taxonomy): Eukaryota > Metazoa > Chordata > Mammalia > Primates > Lorisidae > Loris > Loris lydekkerianus. The sequence goes on from CAUYPK010102902.1 coordinate 18,696, forward strand.
GCCTTGCTTATTCTCTTTCAGGATTTGGGGGCTTCTTTTGGTGATTTTTTAAAACTTTTATATATATATATTCACACCCACATGGGTACTTTTAAAAAATAAATTTATTTATTATTATTTTCTTGAGATATAGTCTTACTTGGTAGAGTGCTGTGGCATCTTAGCTCATAAGCAACCTCAAACTCTTAGGTTCAAGTAATCCTCGTGCCTTAGCCTCCCAAGTAGCGGGGACTATAGGCACCCGCCACCACGCCTGGCTATTTTTTAGAGATGAAGTCTCACTCTGGCTCAGGCTGATCTCAAACCCATGAGCTCAGGCAATCCACCCGCCTCGGCCACCCACGTGCTGGGATTACAGGTGTGAGCCACTGCGCCCGGCCTGCGTGGGTACATTTTTAAAAGTGTCTGTTTAAAAATATGCAGGAAAAGTTTGGCATTGTTCTGTTTTTGTCCTTTCTACTTTTATACCTACCACTAATTTTGCCTTATTTCCTTCCAGACTTTCTGTGAATTTTAAACATGTACAAATGTATTCTGTTCTTATAGTTTGATATCCTGCTTTTTTACTTAAAGGAAACATTTCTCCACAGAATTAAAAATTGTTCATATGCTTATTAACGTCTTCCTGGTAGTCCATCCTGTGAATCATTTACTTGTCCAACAATAAGGAAATGACTTTTTTTTTTTGAGTAAGTCTTTCTCTGTCACCCAGGCCAGAGTTCTGTGGCATCATCCTAGCTCACAGCAACTTCCAACTCCTGGGTTCAAGCCATCCTCTTTTAGTTGGGACTACGGGCACGTACGGCCTTGCCCTACTGATATTTCTATTTTCAGTAGACAGGGTCTTGCTTTGCTCAGGGTGGTCTCAAGCTTCTTACCTGAAGTGATCTTCTTATCCCAACCTCCCAGAGGGTTAGGATTACAGGTGTGAGCCACCAAGCACGGCCTCGATTCTCTTTTTTGATGACGTTTCTCTTTTTTTGTAGGCTTATGTGTATACACTTCAGTTTGCTTGTCTGCATTTCAGATAATTTTCCTAGGGCAAAGTCCCCTAGGGCTTGCTGCTTTGTGGCCACTATTCCTGACCCCTGGGCAGCTCTGGCCTAGCCTCTCAGGAGGTGATATGCTGCCAGGATCCCTCTGTTCTCTGGAGTTTACTGGTAGTAAGAGCCCAGCGTTTGTTTTACAAATGAGAACACTCCCAACGATGGCTGATGGGCTGTTAAAGTGGGGTCTGGCCTCCGGTTACTGTAAATTGAGTTTTGGGGGGATTTGTCCTCCCTGGGTCCTCTGGCCTACAGAATGCTGGGATGGCTTTGGTTTTCTTGTGTACTCCTCATGGGCCTTTAAATCACTGGTTCATGTTTTCTTTTTTCTTTCTTTTTTTTTTTTTTTTGAGGCAGATTTCACTTTGTTGCCCTTGGTAGAGGGCTATGGCGTTACAGCAACCTTCTAACCCCTGGGCTTAGGCGATTCTCTTGCCTCAGCCTCCCGAGTAGCTGGGACTATAGGCGCCTGCCACAACGCCTGGCTATTTTTTGTTGCAGTTTGGCTGGGGCCGGGTTCTAACCCGCCATCCTCCGTATATGGGGCTGGTGCCCTACTCACTGAGCCACAGGTGCCGCCCCTTTTGTTGCAGTTTTTGTCTGGGGCTGGGTTTGAACCTGCCACCTCTGGTATATGGGGCTGGTGCCCTTACTCCTTAAGCCACAAGCGCTGCCCCACTGGTTCATGTTTTCTTGCCTTTGCCTGTGGCGCTCCATTCCCCTCTGCCCTGTGTCCCTTCACCTGATTGCCAGTGTCTTCAAGGCCCAGCACAGCTGACACCCTTTCTATAAAGCCTTCCTGGCATCCCAGGGCAGAGTTACCATGCGGTGCCCTGTTGTAACTCCTCTGCACCCCCCTTAGTTTAGTATTAGTTCAGGCGTCTTGGGCTTACTGTGAGCTGCTTAGCACAGGACTTGGGTGTTAGTCATCTCTGATCCCCAACCAAGCCCCAGTTGTGTTCCTGATTAGCCTTGGAACATGAGCAGATGTGACTTGGTTCTGCTCATGTGTGCTATATAGACTCCTGTCCCTGGAGCCCATGTAGGAGTGGTTAATCCTGGTGTGCCAGGCCCTGGGCTAGGCATTTAACATATGAGAGAAGACAAGTGATCTGCTGGGTCAAGGGGAAATGGCCTAGATTAGCTGGGGTGGAGGGAGAAGATAGGAGTTCCTGAGTCTGAGAGACGCCACCTGGGCTGGGAATCCGCATGCAGCTTCAATCAATGAAAGCAGGAGACTTGAAACTGCTAGAAGGGTTTATGATGTAAGGCAGGTGTTTGCAGTTTGATTTTGCTGTAGTGAGTAGAAATGTTGAAGTAGTGTAAAAATCTGAAATAATTCACTGTGGAAACTGCAGGAAAGGAGTTACAGTGTGGGAAGGGAAATGTTTATTGGTTAGGGGACGGAGTCTCAGCCCTAGTTGTTCAATTGAATTATCTGAGAGAGTTAAATGAATTAATTTCCAGGTCATACCTTCAGAGATCGATTTAAATTGGTTTGGGTTAGACTTTTCTATCAGGATGTTCCAAAAACTCCCTCGATGATTTTCTGGTGTGCAGCTGGGATTGAGAGCCAGTGGTAGAAAATACAGACCTTAGATTTAGACTTAAGCCCAAATGCAGGCTTTTCAATTTAGTGCATGACCTTAGGTAAAGTTATGTCTCTGAATTTCCTCATCATTTTTATTTTTATTTTTTAGGAACAGGGTCTCACTCTTGTCACCCAAGCTCGGGTGCAGCGGCATCATCATAGCTCACAGCAACCTCAAACTCCTGGGCTCAATGGATCCTCCTGCCTCAGCCTCCCTAGTGGCTGGGACTATAGGCACATGCCATCATGGCTGGCTAATTTTTCTGTTTTTCTGTAGAGACAAGGTCTCTTTTTTGCTCAGGCTTGTCTCCAATTCCTGGCCTCAAGCAGTCTTTCTGCCTTGCCTTCCCAAATTGTTAGTGTTACAGGCCACCAAACCTGCCCTGAATTACCTCATCTTTAAGATATAAACCCTTGGAGGATGGGGACATATATTTCTTGTCATTAGTGATTGTGTTCTGAGAGTACTTGGCTTAGAACATAGAAGTTAGAACTTGCTTAGGACATAGTTGGTTCTTAGTATGTGTTTGTTGCCTGAAAAAAATAATGCATATATATGCGATTAGGATTAAATGAGGTGAGGTGGTTAGTCCTATGTAATTACTAAATTGCCCTTAGTGTTATTTATTAACAAGCACAGTTAATAGACACAAACCCGTGTGATAACTGAGTAGTGATATCTCCATCCTACAGATTATAAAACTGAGGCTTGAGAGGTTCATTTCTTACCCAAAGTTAGGCAGTCCCATAACAATCTCAACTTGTTATGAAGCTTGGATTTTGAGCCCTGATCTGCTTTTGTCTAAATCCCACATATACAGTTTCCATCTCAGATCTTAGTCCTTGAGATTTCTGATATTGAAGGGAGCATAACCATTTCATTCCTTCTCTGAATGTTGTGATCCCCAGATCACTGCTGATTTGTGATACTAGTTAACTCTTCTTTCTTTCTTTTCCTTAGTATTAAGGAAATTAAGAATAAATTAGTATTTTTGTCTGTAATGTTTTATACTACATTACATAGGCATTTTTGATCTGCCTTTTTTGTTGCCCTGTAAAAATCTAAGCTGATGTTAGAGTGTGGATCCCTATTTAATTTTTCTTTTCTTTCTTTCCTTTTTTTTTTTTTTTTTTGAAATAGAGTCTCACTGTGTCGTGCTTGGTAAAGGTGCTGTGGCGTCACAGCTCGCAGCAATCTCAAACTCTTGGGCTTAGGTGATTCTCTTGCCTCAGCCTCCCAAGTACCTGGGACTATAGGCACCTGCCACAATGCCCGTCTGTTTTGTTGTTGTTATTGTCATCGTTGTTTAGCAGGCCTGGGCCAGGTTCGAACCTACCAGCCCCAGTGCATGTGGCTGGTGCCCTAACTATGGAGCTGAGCCTCTATTTAATTTTTCTCTCCTGTATTTGAATGTTGGAGAGCGTTTGGAGGAGAGTTCAAGGAGGTTGTAAGTGTAGAGAACTCTGGGTCTTATTTTGGACTCAGTGACTTACCAGCGGAGACATGCATGGTAGGGTCATTTCAGGGTTAGTTAATGAATACCTGTTAATGCACTACTACCCAGCAGGTTTTATGCCAGGCCTTGGGGGTACAAACAACTAGGAAGCCCTTTCTTCCTCAGAATGTAGTGGGACGTGACATGCAAATAATGAAAGTTCTAGTTCCCTCTCAAAGATAAATGTAAAAGTCAGAGGAAAACAGTTAACAGAAGTTCTAGTTCCCTCTCAAAGATAAATGTAAAAGTCAGAGGAAAATAGTTTGAGCTACTAAGTTAACATTTACTGAAATTTAGTGTATAGTAAAGTGAACACGCCTTAAGTGTATGAAGCAAACACTCAAGTGAGGGGCTGGGCACGTGGCTTACGCCTGTAATCCTAGCACTCTGGGAGGCCGGGGAGGGTGGATTACTTGAGTTTAGGTGGGCTTCGGGGTGGGCACCCGTAATTCCAGCTACTCTGGAGGCTGAGGCAGGAGAATCACTTGAACCCAGGAGTTTGAGATTGCTTTGAGCTGTGATGCCAGGGCACTTGACATGGGCGACAGAGTGAGACTCTGTCTCAAAAAACAAACAAAATACCCCCCACCCAATGGTCTGCCACCCAGCTCAATATAGAGACTATTGCCAGTACCCCTAGAAGTCTCCTTTGGGCCTCTTTTCCTCTAAGTACCTTAATCCCCAGGGGTAACTATTGTTCTGACATCTACCAACATAAGTTAGTCTTGCCTTTTTTTGAACTTTAGATAAATGGACTCATGGATGGTGTGAATGTCTTTCCTTCTGCTTTCATTCTGTGTAGTTCTCAGTTGTGTAGATACACTCCTCTTCGTCCTCCTGTGTGCAGACGTGGGACGATACTGTGGTATTCCTGTGGACGTGTTGGTGTGCACACAGCGGGGGTGGGACTGCTCCGTCCGCTTTAGGAGGTGCTGCTGGTGGTTCTCCAGGGTGGTGGGGCCAGTTCACACCACACTGGCATTGGAGAGAGATTCTGGTTGCTCTTTTTCTTCTTTGAAAGTTGGTATTGTCATATTTTACTTTTCTTTTCTTTTTCCTTATTTTTTTTTGCTATTCTGGTGACAGGATATGGGTATCCTCGTTTTAATTTGCATTTCCCTAGCGACTAATGATGTGATGTACCTTTTCATATCTTACTGGCTGTTTGGAGTCTTCCTTTCGTGAAGTGCCTGTTTGCAGTTGTCTTACTGGTTTGAACTTTGTATATTTGGGATAAGAATCTGTTGTCAGGTATATGCATTGCAGATACCTTCTCCTGTACCACAGCTTACTTTTAAATTTTTTCTTTCTTTTTGTTTTTGTAAAATTATGATGAATTCTATTTTATAAATCTTTCCCTTTGACGGTTAGTACTTTTTTGTGTGTCCTGTTTAAGAAATACTGTGTTGTTTTCTAGAAGTCTCATTGTTTTGCCATTACTGCCTAGATCCTTGATCCCTCTGGAATGAGTTTTATATATGGTGTGAGGGAGCAGTGAAGGTTTATTTATTGGAAGGGTCGTCCTCCCCACTGAACTTCTGAGATAAGTCTATGCATTTCGTTATTCTTTGTATCCTTTCACTGATGCCATTCTTTTTTTTTTTTTTTTTTTTTTTGACAGAGTCTCATAATGCTGTAGCGTCACAGCTCACAGCAACCTCAAACTCTTGGGCTTACGTGATTCTCTTGCCTCAGCCTCCCAAGTAGCTGGGTCTATAGGCGCCCGCCACAACGCCTGGCTATTTTTTTGTTGCAGTTGTCATTGTTGTTTAGCTGGTCTGGGCCAGGTTTGAACCCACCAGCCTTGGTGTACGTGTCTGGTGCCGTAACTACTGTGCTATGGGCGCTGAGCCCACTGATGCCATTCTTTTAATTATTGTAACTATATAATAGATCTTGATGTTTGTTAGAGTAAGTCCTTCTACTTCGTTGTTGTTTTTAAGAGACAGAGGTCTTGCTCTGTTGCCCAGGCTGGAATGCAGTGGTACAATCATAGCTAAGTGTAGTCTCAAGCTCCTGACCTCAAAAAATCTTCCTACTTCAGCCTTCTGAGTAGCTGAGACTACAGGCACATGCCACCACATCCAGCTAATTTTCCTTATTTTTTACTATTTTTAGAGATAGGCTCTTGGTCTGTTGTCCAGGCTGGTCTCAAATGTCTGGCCTCAAATGATCCTCCTGCCTCTACCTCCTATGTTCTTTAAGATTGTCTTGGCTTTCCTTGGTCCTTTTCATTTCCATATACATTTTGTAATCAGCTTGGAAGTTTGCACACAAAACAAAGTCTGAGGTTTTGTTTGGGATAACATTGAATTTATAGGTCAGTTTTTGAAGACTTCTCTATGAACACTCCTGATCCTTAAATATGATGTATTTCTCTAGTTAGGTTTTCGGTGTTTTATGCTTCTAAAAAAGAAGGTAAAGGTCTTGTGTTTCATTAAATTTATCTCAAGATACTGTTTTTTTTGGATATTTTTATAAATATCAAGAGATGTAGTTTTGACTTTGTTTGTAGTATTTGTTGGAAATGGAATTAATTTTTGTGTGTAAGTATTGCTAAATTCAGTGGCTAACTCTAATAGTTTAGTAGATTCTTTGGATTTTTTTTCTGTAGAAAATCATGCGATACGTTTGAGTTTCTTCCTTCCCAGTCCTTACCCTGTCCGCTTTGTGTTCTTGTCTTGTTGCATGGCCAGGCACTGCCACATAGTGTGGAACCGAAGTGAGGCTGGCAGAAATCCTCATCCGGGTTCTGGTCTCTGGTGTGACGTTAGTGTAGGTTACCTTCTGTCACATACTCTCCTTTTTAATAGATAATTTTTTATCAGATTAAGGAACTGCCCTTTTATTCCTGGTTTTAAGGTTTTGTTAAAAAACATGACTGATGCAGACTTTAAAAACAAGAAAGTCACAACCCAAACCAAAATTTAAATGCTCAGATTTGGCAGCACAAGAGAAAAGCTCTCTTCTGACTTAATGTTATGATAGTCTGAACGCCCCCGGAAAATTGTGCCAAAGAATTTAGAAAACATATACAATAAAAGTAAATACATGCACATAGAGAGGAAAAAAACAGCAAACTTCAGGTAACTATTTTGGATTGCAAACAAGGATAAATTTAATGTTCAAACAATCTGATAAAATAATCATTTGGAAACTGAAAAAAAAAAACATGACTGTTGCATTTTATCAAATGCTTTTTTCTGTATCTCTTGATAGTTATGTTTTCTCCTTTATTTTGTTTAAGTGGCAGATAACATTGTTATTTTTCTAAGGTTAAAGTAACTTTGTGTTCTTAGACTAATCCTAACTTGTTCATAATGTTTATATTTATCACTGCTTTGGTTTGTTAATACTGTAATTTTTTTACGACTTTTCTGTTTATATTCATAAGAATATGGGCTGTAATTTTCCTTTTGGTTTTGGTATCAGGATTATACCTTATAAAATGGGTTGGGGAGTGTTCCTCTTTCTGTTTTCTCAAAGAGTTTCTATGAAAATTTTCTCTGGTTGTTAAATTAATCTACTGGTGTGTTAAAACTCATAGGACTGTATACAAAAGAGTTAATGTGTGTGAATTAAAAAATAATAAAAAATTTTTGTAGGAGAATTTTAAAAACGTATTCACATACCCTCCCATACCTTCCTCCCCAACAAACTCCATGTCAGATAATTCTCAAAGGGACACTAAAAGTCCTGGTTGATAAATTTTGTTCTTAGTAAATAATGCCAATAAATGTGTTTGTTGAATAACCTAGTACCCCCACCTGGGGGGTTGGGTGGGGAAGGGGAGAGCTAGTAAAAGGTCTGTTCTTTGTTCTTTGAGTTTATGGATTATTTCCTCAAATGTTTGAAAGTCTTCTCCAATGAGGCCATTTGGACTGGAGTTTCCTCTGTGAATTTTAAAATTGTGGATGTAATTTTTTTCTTTTTGGTTGCAGTATAATATATGAAATAGACTTGAAGGTTGAGGAAGAATTTGGAGAGTTGTGGGAACATGGTGAAGGGGTCTGTATTGTAGGAGAACACTAGGGTTGAGGCTGCAGAAGGGGCCAGGGAGGGCTTTGACTTAGCCACTATATCTCCCTCACCCTTTACGGAGTGATTTCTCTGATCTTTACCTCAGCTGCTGATGTGCTAAACCAACAGATGGAAGTTTGACTCCTTGGGTAGTGTGGAATTGATGAACAGTTTTTTTTGTTTGTTTTTCAAGTTTTTTTTTTTTTTTTTTTAATTATTAAATCATAGCTGTGTACATTAGTGCAATCGCCTGTACCCGTTCTAAGATGCACCATAGATGTGGCCCCACTGATGAACAGTTTTAAGTAGGACAGCAGGGTTAACCATTTAAAGGAATAAGTATAGTCAGAACAGTGGTTCTTGTTTTTTTTTTTTTGAGACAGCATCTGGTTAAAACAGATTTTTGGTACCATCCTAAGAGTTCCTGACTCAGCAGGTCTGGGTGAGGCTCATTGTATTTTTTTTGTTGTTGCCCTCGGTATATGGGGCCGGTGCCGTACCCACTGAGCCACGGGCACTGCCCTAAAGATTTATATTTTTAGCCAGTTCTGAGGTGATGCTGCAGACACACACCTTGAGCCCACAGGGTTAGTGTGTATTCGTTAGTTGGCCTCCTCCTGCTTGCGGATGTTGGCTGCCCTGGGAAGAGATTTTTGTTGGTTTTGTATATTGGCCCCTAGGGCCTATTTAGAACTGCTATGCCAGACTAGGTCCTGCCATGCTGTTTTGTCTTTTTTTTTTTTTTTTAATTAATAAGTGTTTGCTTTATTAAAAAACAGTTCACAGGGGTGGTGTCTGTGGCTGAGTGAGTAGGGCGCCAGCCCCATATACCGAGGGTGGTAAGTTCAAACCTGACCCCTGCCAAACTGCAACAAAAAAATAGCTGTGCATTGTGGCGGACGCCTGTAGTCCCAGCTACTCGGGAGGCTGAGGCAAGAGAATCGCTTAAGCCCAGGAGCTGGAGGTTGCTGTGAGCTGTGACGTCATGGCACTCTACCCAGGGAGACAAAGTGAGACTGTCTCTTAAAAAAAAAAAGGAAGAAGGAAAACAATGCAGAAATTTGTAAAGTAAATATAAATATGTTCTCTCTGTTCTTTGCCGCCTTCTCTCCCCAGGGATGGTTGTGACTGTGTCTCTCCACGGGCTTTGTGAGTGCGTTGCAAACAGGCAAGCACAGGGACAGATGGCCTGCTTATTTCAGGGCTTGTGTGGCCACTGTTAGGAAGAGGCCTTGGGCGAGGCTTGTGGAGGAGGATCATTTTCCCAATGTCTAATTGTTAGCATCACTGACTTATGTCAGCTCCAAGGGGAACCAACCTAGGCTGCATTCCTGGGAGTTAAGAACATATCAATTTTGCTGAACTTAAGGTTATTCGTTAGATCTGGTTTGTTGTTTTTATGGGGTTTTTTGTTTGTTTGAAACAGTATTTGAAGTTGTGAATGAGGGAGAACTCCAGAGCGATGGTTCTAAAGTCGGTATTTGGATGGGGATTCACACGACCATGTTTGTGACCCACCTACATATCTGATCACTTTTTCACAGGGTGCTGTGCCCAACGCACAACTGATACTCACGAAGCATAGTGTAGATGGCACTTGGTTCAAAATGTGATGCTGCTCTGCTCTAGGTCAGAAATGCCAGTAGGTTTTGTGACTAGTCGGTCGGCCTGACCAGGAATCGTGTCCCAGGCCCAGGAACCTGGTCACTCAGGCTTTGCTTCCCAGACTTGGCCAGTGCTCCTCCCTCCCTGTGACTAGTAAGGAGTTGGCCCTGCCCGCCCCACCCCTGCCTTTCCAGCCCGTCTGCTCCCGTCCTTCACGCTCTTTCCTCCCAGTCTTTGCTCAGCAGGCCTTGGAAGTGTACACATGGGGTCTCCTTGGGACTGTGGCTCCAGCTTGCCAGGAATGTGACACAGCGAGAGTCAGTGCATCTGTGGCTGGCCTTTCAGAGCTGTGTGGTCCTTCAGAGATGTGATGGCTGTCTCCTCTGTGTTCCTGTTCATGGACAGGTTTGTGCTTGCTGTCTTGTTTTCTTACTTTTGTAAGTGGAGACTTAACTAGAACAGGGTCTTTCCCATGTGTGTAAGTTTTAGTATGATTGGACACAGTTGTTTCCTTGGGTATCTGTCATTGTAAAATGGACCCTTTATGTCCAGCCAGGGTCCACTAAGTGCCAGGAGCTCTCTGGGTCAGTGTTTATGTATGTGTGTGTCTTGTGTCCATTGCACTCCCTTAATGTGAATGTTCTCTGTTTTGGGGAATTAACTTTTTAGTTCGGATGCTACGTGGGTAGCATTTTCTGAAAGAGGAAAGATTCCAAGTTATTTCTAGCTCTTGGGTACTTTGAATTGTGTGTAGAACTAGGAATTTTTAGTGCAATGACTGATTGTAGTAATAAAGCCTCACCGTCTTTCTTATTTACTTACTTTGTGTTTTCCGTGGAGTAGGTAGAATGTTCTTACATAGGAGGTTTGCCATGGCTGTGATGCTTTGTTTTGCACGGGTCTGTGACAGTTGAAGTACGCTGCCCTCTATTCCCTTGTGTTTTCAAGGGCGTGTCAAAGGCCCAGTGTAAATAAATATATGTGGTGATTGCACATGGTGGGTTTTGGGAGGTGGAGATGTGGGAAATGTACTAGGAAATGGGATTTAAATAAATCATTCAAAAATTTGCCTTCTCTACCCTAAGTGAAGTCTTTGTATGTCCCTTCAGGAGGAAATTTATTAACCTCTGAGACTCAGTTTCCTATTTGTACACTGGCGTCTGTAATAACCTTTCTTGTTGGAAGGAGCACATAAAATACATATAGAAAAAGTGCCTGCCGCAGTGCTAGGCATCGGATAGATGACCTATAACAGGTAACTGTGATTCAGAAAATGGTGGAAGAAGTTACTCTCCTGGGCCAGGCAGTTCTGAGTGCCTCATAGTTCAGTGTGTTTCTGATTGCTGTGGAGTCAGAAATTGCTACCAATTTCTATTACTGGGCGGCGCCTGTGGCTCAACAGAGTAGGGCACTGGCCCCATATACTGGAGGTGGCGGGTTCAAACCCAGCCCCGGCCAAAAACTGCAAAAAAAAAAAAAAAAAAAAATCCTGTTACTGAGACAAAGCAGGGAGAGAGCAGGAAGCCCTAAGTCATTCTTGAATTGCAAATAGGCCTTCACGTGTAGAGTGTTTTAAGGGAGGAGGAATTTGAGGCTTATTTCTTAAGACTGAGTGGCTTTGAGAAGGCCCTGATGAGTGTCTGTGGCTGGTGGAACCTGTTCCACTGGGTCTGGGAGGATTGCATCCTGCCTCCCGCTGTCTTCTGCCTTTGACACAGGTGGCAGCCTTGGTTTCAGTTCTGTATCCCTTAATCTGGATGTCTCTGAGCAGGTCTTGCCAGTCACGGCTTCCTCTATTTTATGTGCAGTAATAATTCTGATGACGTTTGTAGGAAAATTCCTTTAAAAAGCCTTCATTCAGTCATTGTATTTTGTACCAGAACTATCCTAGGCACTAGAGACGGCAGTAAATAGAAGGGACGGTAGCCACGCTCATGAACTGGTGAAGGAGACAAATCAAATAACAAGTTGATATTGTCATCTATGACGTTACCTGTGCCTATTGTAGGTCAAGTGCTTTGAAAAGCACCTAGCAGCAGGGCTCAGACCCAGCACCACATAATATTCTGCTGTTAGCCAGCGGTTCAGATTGCTCCTGAAGCACCTTCTTTTGTCTTCAGTAACTTCTCAGAGAAGTTAAGTTAGTGGTAGGCAAAAGCAACAACCCTACTCAACATGAGAGGAAGAGGAAAGGGGGTCCCATTCCTTGACAGACACTCCCCTGTCTGAGAACAGAGTGCTGGAACTTTGGAAGTAAGTCCTTGCTGGAGGTTACTTAACTATCAGCATGCAGCAACTGCTGAGGACATGTCTTGGTGTCACATGCTAAAGAGACAGGGTTGGATTTGTGACGATGTTAATGATGCTTGACCTTGAAGATCTCTGACTTATACCTAATTTGGTGTTTAATTAAATTAATTTTTTTTCCTTAAAGAGGACTCCCCAAATTGTATAATACAAACTTTGAAGGGTCCCTCCAACCCTGGATCTACCCCTGTAAACAGATGGTAGAGAGGCTGTAGTGGCAGAAGAAAGGCAGGTGGGGGAGTGGAGGGACCGCCTGGAACAGAGCTTCCTCAGCCAGAGGCTGCTGCTCAGCTCTGGCTCACTATCTTGTAGAAGACAGGCCCAGTGTGGCCAGAACTTCCGTTATTTCAAGAGAAGGCAGAAACCTAGTTTTTTCTGTGATTTCTTGATTTTTAATAATATTCGATGAATCAGACTGAAGAACGCTGTGTAGATGGAAAATACAGGGTATTGCTGTGTCGTCTTTGTGCTGGCCCCTGCACACACCTGCAGAACTGCCCTTGTATTGCCTAGAGTGTGTGTATGATCCCACTAAACTCTCATGATGGCCCTAGGGAGCGATGAGGGCTGTCCCCATTTGCAGATGACCTGGGGGTGCTTGCTTGCCTAGGGCTGCCTCTCTAGAGGAGCAGAGCTGGCACGGGCTGGTCTCTGCCGTCCTCCACTGCTTCCTGTCTCATCTAGCTTCAGGAGAAACATGGATGATCTCCCAACTGTGGCTTTCTTGAAGCAGACAGTGCCTGAGCAGCTTGTGCTGGGAACGCTGGGGTGGGGCCACGTTCAGGTTTGGGGTCTTCTCCCATGAATGCCACAGTTTTGCCTCCTTGGTTTGCTAGAAGTCGGTGATTCAGGAACAAGGGCAGCCATGGGAATGTGGGGGACAGCAAGTGAGCTGTTCTTGGTCACTTGGTTGTCTTTGTCTTTTTACCATTTTTTGTGTCTCCTCCACTTCCCACTGCTTTGCCCTTTCCTCGGAAAAATTTGGGAGTGGAACAGACGTATGTTTGCATGGCACTGTCAGCCACATTGCTTGTGTGTGTTGCTCTTGAAGTAGTGGTCAGCCATTCTTCATGTGTGTTGGAAGGAAATTAGAGGAGGCTCTGGGCTGTAGCTAGTTAAGTAGGCTCCATTTTTTTTGCCTGCACTTGGCTGGGGAGGTTTGGAAGACCTGAGTTTGAGTCCCAGATGTGTGACCTTGAGAATTTACCTAAGTTCTAGGCCATTTTCTTTAGGTCACTGTCACCAACCAGTCTCACACTGAAGTGGTGAGTGATATTTACAGTAAATTCCATGGGGAAGGAGCTCCATGCCTAGAATAGTGCCTGACTTAAAGTCAATAGATATTTCAACAAATGGTGAGTGTTAGCTGGGTCCTAGCACTTTGGGAGCCTGAGGCTGGTGGGTGCTTGACGTCAGGAGTTCAAGACCAGCCCTGAGCTAGAGCAACACTCTATACCAGTGGTTCTCAACCTTCCTAATGCCGCGAACCGTTAATACAGTCCAAAGGGGTTGCGACCCACAGGTTGAGAACCGCTGTTCTATACTAAAACGTGGTAGGTGCCTGTAGTCCCAGCTACTTGGGAGGCTGAGGCAAGAGAATCTCTTGAGTCCAAGAATTTGAGGTTGCTGTGAGCTATGATGCCCAAGCACTCTACCCAGGGCGCCAAGAGTGAGACTGTCTCAAAAAAAAAAAAAAAAAAAGTGAATGTTTGGGTTGGGTTAATAAATATTTGAACAAATGTAGATGAAACTCGCCAACATAGTATACTATGCGATGGTCTTTTTGTTTATTATTACTGGAGCTGTGGTCACAATTCCTCTTTTCCGAATGACTCGGGGCTCACATCTTGCTTTTCCCTGATAGTCTCAGGCATTGCTAGGAGAGGAATTTGGGTGGGTGATGGGCGGTTCTTGTTGCATACCTGGGGAGAGAATGTGTCTTTTAGATTTGGGCTTAGCAAATCAGGGAGTGCTGGCTTTTTTATGAGCTGGTTTTATCATCCCCTTGTTGTTGGGATATCTCAGCCCTCTTGAGGATGTCAAGCCCACATTGCTGCCTGGAAGTCTAACTTAGCCCTTGACTGTGGTCCAGTCTCATCTTGCTCCCAGGTTCTGAAGTCTTTAGGGACGGATGCTCTGAGTGCCACCTACCAACTGAGCACAGGGCTGAGTGCAGGTCGGGGGTGGGAGGGTCATGTTGCTGCCCAGACAGAGCCTTCGTCTGCAGCTGCCCAGACAGACCCTTCGTCTGCAGCTGCCCAGACAGAGCCTTCGTCTGCAGCTGCACTGTCAGCTGCCTTTCCAGTGGCTTCACCCACTTTATCTCAGTGTCCTGGTCTGGGTAGATTGTGTTCCTCGAGCATCCTGGCTTCAGTGGCTCTAGGAGGTAGGTAATGGGGTGATACTGGTGATCTCCACTTACGCCTGCACACGCACACAGAAACATTGACGAACAATCTTTTAATGCTCTTTCCTGGAGTGCTTTCCTGCCTTTAATGCTCTTTCCTGCAGTCTTCTTTCTCTTACCCCTCAAGGTGGACACTTTTTCTTGGTTCTTACAGCATCCTCACATCTACCTCCATCCTCTAGTTCATTGTTGGAATTCCTGAGGACTGATGGAACTGAATTGAGCATGCAGGCGCCAGGCCCTGCAGTAGGTGCTGGGGCTTTCCCAGCCTTATTTATCATATTTAATCCAGAAGAAGTGGCTGCCACAGGCAGAGTCCCCATGCAGATTCAGCCCTGCCTGCCTCTTGGAAGCCTGTGGGCCTACTCGGTTCTGCTTGGCTGAATGCCTTTCCTTTAGTCCTTGCTGGACCTTCCTCCAGGCTAGGGGCGAAGGCTGTGCTCTTGCTCCCAGCTCCCAGCACGCTGCCACTGTTTTCCAGCAGAGTCTTGACCTCTAGAAACCGTCCAGTGTATGCAGGCCTCAGCAAAGGGCTCTGTGGTCCCTTCTTTATCAGCCTCTCAGGATCTGTTTTTGAGGTATGACAGGCACCAGGATTCTATTTAAGCAGCTGCATAAACACATAGTCCTTTTTTCCAAGAAGCTTGAGTTTGTACCGTAGGGCATTACTCAGTGATTTGGATTTCTCGTTAGCCTTTGCTTGTTAAGGCCCTCTTCACCTAACACAACAGGCACTGCCCAAATTTGCTAGGTATGTAGAGAAATCCTGTTCTTTTTTGGGGGTATGATGAAGTTTTACTGATTTGAAGGATGAGGGTAGAAGTTAACAAAAGCATTTCAGGTTCTACTGGCAAAAATCCCTAGTTTGGTATCAGCCTGTTTACTTTTTGTCATTTGCATGTATTACCTGTTGAAATGAATTTTAAAGACTATGAGCTATTGGCTTGGTGCCCATAGAAAGGCAGCTTTCCACCATATTCTGTCCTGTACTTCATTCAAAATTCACAAAGTGCAAGACAGAATACGGTGAAAAGTTGCCTTTCTAGCCTACATCTTTCGCTTCCAGTAAGTAACCTATCCCAGAAGCAGTGACTATTACTAGCCTTTGTTTTCTTGTGGAGAATTCTTACATTCTTCTGTGCCTCTGCAAACAAATACAGATGCGTTCATTGCACAGCATATCTTATACTATTATTATCTTACTTGCTTTTTTCCTTTAACAATAGTTCATAGTCTTTTTTTTTTTTTTGAGACAGTTTTACTATGTTGCCCTCTGGAGAGTGCTGTGGTGTTGCCACTCACAGCAAACCTCCAAATCTTGGGCTTAAGTGATCCTCTCTCGCCTCAGCCTCCCAAGTAACTGGGACTACAGGTGCCCACCACAATGCCTGGTTGTTTCTTGTTGCAGTTGTCATTGTTGTTTTAACTGGCCCGGGCCGGGTTCAAACCCACCAGCCTCAGTGTATGTGGCTGGTACTGTAACCACTGCACTATGGGCACTGAGCCAATAGTTCATAGTCTTTAAAAAAATGCTCCTTTTCCTTAAAGTTGCATAGGAATGTGTCATAAACTCTTGGGTTGTTTCAGACTTTATATGACATTAAAAAAATACATCTGATGCCAGCCAACATATCATTTGAACATATTTACACGTTTCAAGTGCTCAGTATGCCCCTAGGGCTAGTGGCTGCCATATTGGACAGCACAGGTCCAACCTTCCGTCAGAGGGTGAGGGACGCTGGGATCTCAAGGTTTGCTGTTTACTCATTCAGCTTTGGCCTCCGTTGGCTCTTTTTAGATGTCGATCTTCTGTCTATTTCCTGCCTAATGGGGTGCACTGGACAAGCCTGTGAAAATAAAGAGCCTGGTAACCTAGAGTATGGAAGAGGCTGGAGCAGTCAGAACCCGTGCACTTGCATCCCTGACTGTTCTTGTTGGGGACCAGGATCCTGAAGGTCCTTTTGTCCCAGTTAAATATGTCAGTGGCTGATTTTCTTGCACCTCTTTCTGATGATGCCAGGCCCTTGTGGTCAGCCACTCTGCAGCGTCCCTGTGAGCCTCTGGCTTTGCAGAAGAGCTGGCAGGCAGAAACTGACTTGCCATTGTGTTTAACGTGACTTTGTCACTGGTGTCTTGGATCTTTCCTCAGAGTTGTTACCTATTCAGATGAGTGCTTGTCGAGCCATTGGGTAAAAGCCACAGTGAAATGCTGGCTCCTTCTTCTGCCTGAATAGAAATTTTTATGCCCCCTCAGCCTATTAGAATCAGTCTTTCCCTGTAGTTGGGTGTGACTTAATATTGACAGCTGCGAGTGCTTCAACATGATTTTAAAATGATGTTTTATGGGCAGATTCTGGTGGGGCCACCTTCCTTGGAAGCTCGCCATTGTTGTAAACTGCTCTTCTCCTCAAACCTCTATGTCTTTAAGGTACAGAGCACTGGCTCAGCTGAAGGGGCGGAAGTGAGGATAGTCTCTCCCTGCTCTCTCGTGGCTCAGTCTGCAGTGGTGGGGGCAGCTGCTCTTCATGGGCCGCGTATGTCCAGCCTGGCTGAGCCCCTTAGTTCACTACCTTTATTCGTCGAAGGTTGCAGTGCCTTTTTACTTATAGTGACTTGTTTTGGAGTAGTTCAACTTCTTATCCACAAAAAGTAACACATCCAAGATGATTTTTATGAACCTTCCCAAACTCATGGCCTATTATATGAGCTTAAGCTCTTAAAATTAAAAATAATCATGCAACTATGATTTTTGATACATTAAAATTTATCTGCACACTTTTATTCCTTATGTGGCATCAGCTGATGCCTGAAAAGCCAAGGTTTCTGTCCTCTTAGTCATTCTCTGGCTGGCCCCTGCCTTGGCGAATAGCACCACTATTTGTGCTCAGCCTCGCGAATCACAAGTCTGGGAGCCAGTCGCACAGACTTCTTTTCGCATATCATCCACATTGGTTCTGTGCAATTCTTGGATCCGTTCCTTAGCCAGCGGTTCTCACCTGTCTGTGTTAAAGGGCTGCGGCATTAGCAAGGTTGAGAACCACTGCCTTAGACTTCCCTGTATCCTGTCCCTTCAGGTAAGGAGGTGTGCCCTTGATCCTGGGGCCTTCTCTTTCCTGGTTGCATTTTTCTTAACTTCATGCTTTGCCATTTCTCTTCCTCAAAGAGAGACAATTTTCCTTTTTAGCTAAATGTACACTGTTAGGGAACCTAGGTTCTGCATGCCCAAGTTTCTGGTATCTTCTGGGTGCCTGATTAACCTGGTTTTAATTGCATAAATCCTTCACTGATGGTGAAACCTTAGATGTTAAATGAGTTGGATCTGGAGATAGCTCAAAGTTCATTTCTTCTTCTTCTTTTTTTTTAGACAGAGCCTCAAGCTGTCGCCCTGGGTAGAGTGCTGTGGCATCACAGCTCACAGCAACCTTCAACTCCTGGGCTTAAGTGATTCTCTTGCCTCCATCTCCCAAGTATCTGGGACTACAGGCGCCTGCCACAACGCACAGCTATATTTTTGGTTGCAGCCATCGCTTGGTGGGCCTGGGCTGGATTTGAACCTGCCAGCTCAGGTGTATGTGGCTGGCATCTTAGCTGCTTGAGCCACAGGCGGCGAGCCAAGTTCATTTCTTTTTGCTTTCATTTGGCTTTCAATCATCTTAGTTTGAAGTTTTGGTTTTTTTTTTTAATTTAATTTTTTTTCTTTTTCTTTTTCTTTTTCTTTTCTTTTCTTTTTTGTTGTTGTTGAGACAGAGTCTCACTTTGTGGCCCTTGGTAGAGTGCTATGGTATCACAGCTCACAGCAACCTGCAACTCTTGGGCTTAAGCGATTCTCTCGCCTCAGCCTCCCAAGTAGCTGGGACTATATGTGCCCACCCTAACGCCTGGCTTTTTTTTTATAGAGACAGGGGGGTCTCACTCTGGCTCAGGCTGGTCTCAAACCTCTGAGCTCAGAACAATCCATGCGCCCTCGGGCCCCCAGAGTGCTAGGATTCCAGGCGTGACTTACCATACCTGGCCCAAAGTTCATTTCTTATAAATAGAAGTTGCCTTGGGCTATGAAACCATTTCTGAAAAGATTGCATTATTACTCCAACAGAAAAGCAAGGACGGAAACAGTGAAACTTTATTTTTTGTAACTTTATTTTGATTTAATTTCAAACTTAAAACAAGGTGTACATTACTCAGATTTACCAACTGTTTACCTTTTGCTCCTTTTTTTTTCTCTTTATATATATGCATGCACATTTTTTAAAAACAATTAGAAGAGTAAAGTAAATTGGTGATACCATGTCTGTTTACCTATAAATTTATCAGTGTATTTCTTTGAGAGTACAAGAAACCAGGTTATCAGCGTATTTCTTAAGAACAAGGACATTCTTTTAGATATAACCATAGTATAGTTATCAAAATCAGGAAATGTAATATTAATCCCGTGCTGTTTTCAGATCCACAGTGTATAATCAAACTTTGTCAAGTCTCCCAATAGCCTTTCTTCCCCATGGTGCAGAGTGGTAGCACAGAATTATGCATTGCATTTAACTGTCAGGTCTTTTTACTCTCCTTTCAATCAGGAATAATTCCTTAACCTTTGTTGTTCATGATGTTGACACTTTCCCCCTTCTTTTTTGTTTTTTTAGAGACAGAGTCAGAGCCCTCAGTAGAGTGTCATTGCGCCACAGCTCACCGCAACCTCCAACTCCTGGGCTTAGGTGATTCTCTTGTCTCAGCCTCCAGAGTAGCTGGGACTACAGGCGCCCGCCACAACACCTGGCTATTTTTTGTTGCAGTTTGGCCAGGGTTAGGTTCATACCTGCCACCCTTGGTATATGGGGCCGGCGCCCTACCCACTGAGCCACAGGCACCACCCGATGTTGACACTTTCAAAGAGTAAAAAGGCATTTTATGGATTATCCCTCAGTTTGTGGGTATCTGCTTTTTCTCATGGTTAGATTCGGGTGATGTGTTCTTGGGATGCCAGTGCCATCGGTCTGGGGTGGTGCTCTCTGTGTGTCTTCAGGGGTCCTGTGCTATCTGTCCTGACATGGGTGATGTTGGCTTTGATCACTTGGCCGAGGTGGTATCCCCAGCTTCCTCTAGTGCAGCGGTTTTCAACCTGTGGTTGTGACCCACAGGAACTGTATTAAAGGGTCGCAGCATTGGGAAGGTTGAGAACCACTGCTCTAGTGTAAAAATAACTATTTTTGCTTTTGTAATGAATAAGTAATTTGTAGGGTATACTTTTTTCTTTTTCTTTCTTTTTGAGACAAAGTCTGTCTCTGTTGCCCGAGGTAGAATGCTGTGGCACCATAGTTCACAGCAACCTCAAACTCTTGGGCTCAAGCTATTCTCTTGCTTCAGCCCCCCTTGTAGCTGGGACTACAGGTGCTGCTACAACACCTAGCTAATTTTTTTTTTTGTTTTTTTTTTCTTTCCTATTTTTAGTAGAGACACATCCCGACTCTTGTCCAAGCTGGTCTTGAATTTGTGAGCTCAGGCAATCTACCCACATGGGCGCCTCAGTGTGGTAGGATTACAGGAGTGAGCCATGGGGCTGAGCCTGTAGGGGATACTTTTAAACTATGTAACAATCCTTTCCTCATCCAGCTTTCACCCACTAGTTTAAACTTCCATTGATCATTTGCTATTTCTTTTAGTCCTTCTGTACTAACTTGATGGCATGTAAAGAGCTTCCCCTTCCTCCATTTATTATATATGGGTTTGTGGATTTCTGTTTTATTCAGTGGGTTATAATTCATAGTTCTCATTATTTATTTCAGTGATTAAAGTGTCCCAGATTTGGCCAATGACAGTGTTTCCCTTTGACACGTCCTCATTTTTCTTTGAGCACTTTCTTTGTACAGCAAATGCTATGGGCTCATCTTAAATTATTTTAGTAAGCCCTGGAAACCATTTGCTTATAATGAATTCACCAACGCATTTGAAACATAGTTTATTTTGTATTACTGGTTGGGGATTATTTGTGTTACTTGGAGCTTTTGTTTACATGTTCTTGGGAGAGAAGACCCTGTGACCGTCTCAGAGTGACTTTATAATATATGAATTCTCTTTCTAAATAGATGACACAGATTTACCTTATAGATAATTTAACCTAGTGGTTAACTATTAAAGTTGATGTTAAACACTGATTGTGTGCCTGAAATTTTAAGTAATTTGTATAACAACTTTGTGAGCATGGGTGGTGTTCCCTTGTTGAATATAGGAAACTAAGGCTAAGAGAGGTTAATATACTGTCCAGAGTCACACAGCTCGTGAATCGTTGCACCATGGTTTCATTTTAGTTTAGTTTGACTTTCTTTTTTTTTTTTTTTTTTAGAGGCAGAGTTTCACTTTGGCACCCTCAGATCATAGCTCACAGCGACCTCCAGCTCTTGGGCTTAGGCCATTCTTTTGCCTCAGCCTCTCGAGTAGCTGGGATTACAGGTGCCCACTACAACGCCCAGCTATTTTTTGTTGCAGTTTGGCCAGAGCTAGGTTTGAACCTGCCACCCTCAGCATATGGCACATAGGGCCTGTGCCCCACTCACCGAACCACATGTGCCACCCTAGTCTGACCTTCATAGCTCACTTTTCCTGATACATGTTATGATATAACATATTTCCATATTCTAAATTGTAGAATTTGTACACAAAACGGTTTAATAATGAAGTAATTATTTCTGGTTTAAGGTCTTATGCTGCATAATTATGTATCTGTGAAAATTAAGTCTGAAGAATTAAAGTATGTGGTTCATCACATTGTTCCTTTTGAAGGAAAGTTTACTTGTTTTCATTAGAGTGATTTGGCTGTCCTAATGTTTCTTTAAATACCCAGAAATTCCCTAACCCTTTTATTTTCTTTCTATAGGAATTTGCTTGCTAGAAAACAAAATGCAAGACTTGACAAACAAAATGATTTGGGATGGAAATTATTTGGAAAAGTGCCTCTCCGTGAGAATGCTCAGAAAGATTCAAAGAAAATACAAAAGGTATATAAGATATAAAAACACAAAAATATATATATTATATCTTGTATATAAACAGCCTATATTTATGAACCTTGCAAAATGACCATTATTAAGGCTTTGAAATCAGAAAAGTCTCTGTATTACTTGCATGCCAACTTCCTAAAACTTAAATCTGTATTCAGAATGTAGATGAATTTAACCTTTTTCATTTTTCATAGCTTATAACATGTACATAGGAAAGTTCAATTGATAGAGCTGGACTTTAGATATTTATAAGTTGATTATATTTCTTCAGTTTTTCCATAGTAGTTGCAAATGTGTTTATCATCAAATTTTTATTAATTATATTTGATACTAACGCTTTCTCCCGTGGTTTTCTTGGACTGGAAGGTGAGGGCTGCCATTCACCCAGGCTCTGCTAGGACACCTCCCCCTACTCACTCTGAAGTTGCCCACTTTTGGGGGGGGGAGTGGAATGGGGTTGAGGATCAGGCTGTGCCAGTATTTTTCAATCTTTTTTTATCCCATGACACACTTGAACCTATAGGTAAAACTTCTTTGGCACACTTAAATTATGTTGATAAAAAAAAAAGAGTAACAAAATAATATACTTAACTGTGCTTTGAACTTCTTTTGAAAATAATTAACTATCTTTAAAGTCTGAGGCACACCTAAGATCCTTTCACAGCACACTGGTTGAGAATCACTGGGCTATGCCTATGATATTACCATACTGGCTCCCTTGCTCTGGGCAATGGGAGCAATGCCAATGGCAGGAGGCACATGTTCTCTTTGCAAGGAGGGGGGTGCTCGTACACCGACGAAGTGAGTCCATGGCCTTGCTAGCCTTGATGGTTACCATGCGCAGTTTCTAGTCCGAGTCCCAGCCGTTGTGCCATCCTGACAGCCTGCTGTTTGCATCATCACCTCCCAGCAGCCTTAACCCTCCAACTTCAGTTTTATATTCATTGACAATTGTTCCATAGACACTTTGAGGACCTACTAAGTGGTGGGCCTCATGGTTGGCCCTGGGTTTGGAGAAGGGACGCAGCTTGCAGTGTGAGGAAGGGGGTGGGGCTTTCTCCACAAGGTGGCACAGACAACTGAGTCAAAGGTATGAATGACAGAGAGTTAATTGTTCTCTGGGGGGATCATGTACTGAGTGATTACTGTGTGCTGGTTTTAAATGATTCAGCATTTGTGTTTCTAGTTGATTTAAAACTCACACCAACCTTTTGAGGAAGATACGATTACTGTATATACTCCAGTATAAGCCGAGTTTTTCCGGCACAAAATTTGTGCCAAAAAACCCGAACTCGGCACAAATTTTGTGCCGGAAAAAACTCGGCTTATACTCAAGTATATACGGTATTATTCTCAGTTTACCAAAGAACTACTGAGACACAGAAGCTGAGTGACTTGTGCAGGGTCACAGAGTTAGTAAATGACAGACCTGGGATGTAGTCCCAGACAGGACCGGTTAGTTGGGGCAGGGTGCAGCATGAGCCCAGGAGTCTGAGTCTACGGAGCAGCAGGAGGAAGCTGGACGTGGGGCCTGTGTGCTGTGCTTCCCTGGAAGCCTGCCTCTAACCTGCAGGCTGTGTGGAGCTTCCAAGTGTTTTACTTAGATGAGGAGTGATGAGACAGCCCTGGCAAAAGTGTGGTTCTTGGACTAGTCTAGGTGAGAGAAAGTGGGGTCTGGCTTGTTGCTTCTGTGATCTTGTGGGGTTGCAGAGGGTGCCCCACAGAGTACTAAACAGATTTGCACCTGTTAGAGGTGGGGTACAGTGTGGGGTGGTGAGGCAAGGAGCACAGAGTTGAGACTCTTGGCCTGGGCAACAAGGTGTGTTCCCACATGCTGTGTTTTTCAGGCCTCAGCAAATTAAATTTGTTTTGAATGTTGTCTACCATTCTGTATGGTAATTGTCTAGACCCAGGGAACTCACTAAGTATATCAATGTTGGAATTTATTTTTGTAGTTCTTACATTTTGAACTTGAATCTGTTATTGTGTAGGCTTACTAAAAAACAGCATATAATTAAAATATAAATTTGTATGCAAATCCTAGCTATACATTTCTTAGGAAATTAAATAGCCAAGCTGTTATAAAGTTTTTGAAGAAATGCGCACTTTAAAAAGTAACATTTGTGCTACATAGATTCTTCCTTGGCACTTCATATTAGTGTTTATCTTCTTAGTACCCCCTTTTTTTTCTTTTTTAAGGTGAACAAGGGTATTAGGTTCTTGACCTTAAAAGGATTTTTTTTTCTGTGAACTGAAATGAGTAGGCCAGCTAATTACGTGGTAATACAATACTGCGAAGAGGAGGACCATCTGACTTCAGTCATCAATAATAAAGAACATGATTGTACCTGCGTGAGTCATATAATCCTGGCTGTGACCTATTTGCTTGTGTTTTGTGTCTCTGGCCCTCTCATCTCTCTTTCCACTGCTCCCCAAGTCGGCATAGCCTGGGAGGCACCCTGGCTCAGGGACTAGCTGCTGTGGGAGGCCTCTGGGCACCAGGGTCAAGGTGGCTGCTGTCACAGGTTTCAGCTCTCACAGCCGCCTACTTTAGGGTGGTGGGTGCTAGACTTGTGATCCAGGGTGGTGACATTAACACCAGTTAGAGATAAAGCATAGAGAAGGTGTTTAGGAAACTAATTCCTTTTTCTTCTCTCTCTGTTTTTTTTTTTTTTTTTTTTTTAATTACTTGAGAGGACAGTGTCACATGGTGATTTAAGAACATGGAATTTGGGGTTAGACTGCCTGGGTTTCTATCCAGCTCTGCTGTAACTTGGCTGTGTGACTTTGGGCAAGTTATTAACCTTTCTGTGCCTCTTTTTCCTGGTCTTTAGAATTTGGAGAACAGTAGTACCTACTTCCAGTGTGGATAGGATTAAATAAGTGAGCACATATCCTGCGCTCAGTCTAGTACTGAACGTAGTAAATACTGTAAAAGTGTGTGCTGTTATCATTGTTTGTTTCCGATGACAAGCCAACTTTGAGCACCAGAAAATGGGGCATAATATGAAAGAATGACCCTGAGCCCCTTAGTAGGTGCCTTCCTTTGCTTATTCAGTAAACACTGTACCTTGCTGAGGCCAGGTCTTGTGCTGGGCAGGAGGTATATAAAAGCATTTGTGTTGACCTGCCTCAGAGCTGAGGGGACAGGTGTACTACAGTGGCTATCAGCTTTGGACTTGTAGGCTTGGATTTGGTTTTCAGCTTCACTTTCTTTTGACTCTGACCTTGGACCAACTTCTACTTCTTAGTTTTTTTGCTCTGCTAAATGGGCATTATGATATCTACTCACTGGGTTGTTCTAAGTTGGGATATAACATAAGTGACATTTTTGTAGGTAATCCAGCGAGTGCTCAAGGAGTGGCTGTTGTGACTTTTACTTACAAATAGGCCCAATTTGCCGTGTAGGTGCTATACGTTGTTTGCCCAGGGCATCTAGAGGACGTCTGACTTTATTCCAGCAGGCCGCATTCTCTTTTTTTTTCAGTGGCAAGACAGGATTTTATCACATTCTCTTGAATACTACCATATTCTTGGGAATTATTAAATTATTACTTTGGGTTACCTTTTTAAATTTCATAAACATTTTTAAAATTAAGCCATATTTTCAATGTACATTATGATCTGAGAGAGATTTTTTTTTTTTTTTTTTTAAGACGAGAGTCTCACTATGTTGCCCTCGGTAGAGTACCAGGGCGTCACAGCTCACAGCAAACTTGAATTCTTGGGCATAAGCAATTCTCTTGTCTCAGTCTCCCAAGTAGCTGGGACTACAGGCACCCACCACAATACGCAGCTATTTTTCTGTTGCATTTGTCATTGTTGCTTAGCTGGCATGGGCCAGGTTTGAACCTGCCAGCCTTGGTGCATGTGACCGGCACTGTAACCACTGTGCTGAGCCGAGAGAGATTTTCTTAATAGGGGAAACAAAAATGACTAAGGTTAGGAGAGTAACACCAAAGCAGTTGCTCTAAAAACATGGTCCCCAGACTAGTCACCGAGGCACTTGTTAGGAGTATGAATTCTCAGCCAGGGACAGTGGCTCACGTCTGTAAATCCTAGTACTCTAGGAGGCCGAGGGTGGAGTGTCCATTGAGCTCAGGAGTTTGAGACCGGCTCTGAGCTAGAGTGAGACCGTGTCTCTGTTAAAAATAGAAAAAATAGCTGGGCGTTGTGGTGGCTGCCTGTATTCCCAGCTACTCGGGAGGCTGAGGCAGGAGGATCACTTGGACCCAGGAGTATGAGGTTGCTGTAAGCTAGGCTGGCACCAAGGCACTCTAGCTTGGGCAACAGAGTGAGACTATGTCTCAAAAAAAAAAAGAAAGAAAAGAAAAAAGAAAGGAATTTGAGTTCCCAGGTTTCATCCCAGACATACTGAAACAAACTCTTGGGGCTGGAGCCCAACAAATGCTACATGTAATTCTAATTCTAATACATACTAAAATTTAAGAACCATTGAAGGAAAACAGTCTTTTTTTTTTTTTTTTTGCCATAGCAGGTTAAATAGAGGGCCCAAAGCATACCACAGTACAAATTCCAGTAACTGCTAGTGAATTGGAGAAGTTTTTGAGACTAAAGATGGGGAGAATGTGTCTGAAGAGCCCTGCTTCAGGCCTCCAGCTGCTGGGTTTGTGTCGACGGTCAGCATGGGTAGCAGTGCTGGCTCAGAAGTTTCAGGCCGTTGCCTTGTGAATAAAGGGGAACTGCCTTTCTTGGATTCTCTGGGCCTTTCTTTTTTTTTTTTTTTTTTTCTAGATCTTCTTGGAGTGTTTTGATCTTGTTTTGCACGATCTCAGATCTGTTGGCACCTCCTGTTCAATTTTTAGCCTCCAAAATGAAGGGTAAAATTTTGCAAGGGGATTCCTTTTTGAATGAAGATTTAAATAAGTCAAAAGACATTGCAATGAAGTCATTATCAGTTGCCTTTGGATTTCACCAAATGTTTGGAAACATCACTACAATTATAGAAGAATGAAGAGTCTGTGGATTTTCTTGTGTATGTGTGTGTGCAGATACACAAGAAGATAAGTTGTTAACTTAGGACCTTTTCTTTTTACACAAAGAAAACTTCCTAAGAATGGTTAGGAAGGGGAGGAAGAATTACCCTTTACAGGGTTCTGCCCCAGTTCTAAAAATGTTACTTCATTAAAGAGATTGAAAGCTGTTTCTCTACCCCAATAGTTGGAAATTTCTGTCATTACCATGCTGCTTTTTTAAAACTTCATGTACATAGTCAGTTATAGTTAAGAAAATATCTTTGGACTGGATCTTACTGAAATGCAGTTGATATATTAAAATTAGGGCATACAGCACAGAAAAATCAAGATTATGAGATCATGAGAATACTTTTCAGCATTTAATATTCTTTATAACTAAATACTCTTTAAAACTGAATATCATTTATTACCATACTAAAAAAAAAATTTTTTGGCTTATTTCCACCTTTCTTTTTCTCTCTTTTCCTCCTTTCTGTGTATACAATTTGGTATTGAACAAATGGGTAGTAATGTTCCTGCATGATTCAAGGTGGTCAGTGGTAGGTGATGTTGGTGGAGCTAAAATTACTCTAGACCGTTTGTCTCAGTGTTTTACTTAAAAATAATACTTTTAAAATAATTGTAACGTCAAATATTTGAGAAACATTGCCTAGGACACTTCCCTAGTTAAATTTAAACTAATTGAGTCAAAATTTCAGAATAAACCAGCTTGCTTCTCATGATGAGTTTTAATGCTTAGATTACAAATTTTTTTCAGGAAAGAAACATATAAGACAATCAGCAACACTAGGGACAAATGCAGAAACAAACAAGTATTTTCTCATTTTTAAATTCTGTGGACTAATCTTTTCAATGTCAAAACTTAGACAATTTCCTGTATTTTTAGATTGAAAACTCACCTTTAAGATTCTGCCATAGGCAGAAGAGTAGTCACATTTCACTGAAAATAGTCAAAATGCAACTGAAAATGCAAGGGCAATTAACACCACTACCCTCATTCAATGATGCCACGAGGTATGGAAGCCTACCACGTGGAAAGTGTCATCACACAGGACTCTTTTTTGGGAGTTTGTATTTCCACAGAGAGAACAAGGACAATTTAGAAGAAATGTTTGTTACTGTTTTTGACTTAGGCTCTTGGAAATTGTCATTTCTATTTCAGCTGCCTTCTCAGTTCACATTTAAATTTAACCCCTTTCAGGCAGTGTTGAATGTCCTTGGACTCAGTACCATTTCAGATTCATATCACGTATTTTCAGGGTTTTAAACAATATTGATACTTTCTCAGCATGAGCATTTGCTCTCTGAAAGATTATATTTATATGAGATAAATGGTGGTCTGAAGGGTCTCACTATTTTAGAAGAAGACACAGAAACTGAATTTAAATATGTGTAGGTAATGCTGCTTAAACATATACTTATTTCAAATGGCAGTTCTCAAAATTTATTTAGTGGCTTTCAAAATTTTTTAGTGGCAAACGACCCTATGGACTAAATGCCATATTCCTGTATTTATCAGTCAGAATACAAGCAATTCCCTCTGAAATCTCAAAGCAAATACTGAGTGAAAGTAATTTTGGTGAAACATCAGTGAACAGCTGATTCCTATGTGTTGATACTGCAAGTAAATTATTCAGGTCAAAATCCAAAGTGTAGATTTCATTACACAGATCCAGATTATCCAGAGAAAGGTGATGAAGCACCAGTCATATATAAAGGACAGTTCAACAATAGGATGGTTTCTGGTTGGTTTGTTTTGTTCAGACTATCACTTAGCTGGGGTTGAACAGAAAATGGTCCAAGTTTGATAATGCCAACTCTGGCTTGGATCAAGCTGGATTTCATTCAATGAACCCTCTAATCAGGCACCATGCATGGCCACAG
The DNA here is from genome assembly GCA_963574355.1 of Loris lydekkerianus. NCBI lineage: Eukaryota > Metazoa > Chordata > Mammalia > Primates > Lorisidae > Loris > Loris lydekkerianus. The sequence goes on from CAUYPK010102902.1 coordinate 47,035, forward strand.
CAGTTAAAGATAAAAGCATTAGAGAGCAGTGCATCTACTCACCATAAACTCATGGGCCAAAAAAGTCCATGTAGAGGGAGAAACTCTCCAGGTTAGAGGAATGCTAAGCTGCAGGCCCACTGCAAGGTGAGATGCCAATACTCAAAAGGGTCCACAGACCAATGTAGAAGATACTAAAGCAGTGGTTCTCAAACTCTAGCATCAGAATAAATTAGAGAGTTGTTAAAGCACAAGTTACCATACACTCATACTCAGCATATCTCATTCTATAGACCTGAGGCAGGACTTGAGAACAGCATTTATTCTTTTTTTCTTTCTAATAACTATGAGTACATAATAATTATATGTATTTATGGGGTACATGTGATGTTTCGACACAATGTGTAATGACTAAATCAGAGATCCATCACCTCAAGCATTTATCATTTCTTTGCGTTAGAAATATCCCAATTCGAAGATTGGATTAAAGATGGTGGCCGAGTAACAACTTCCCTGTAACTGGGTACAGCGAGTCTGGGGAGACAAGACTCCAGGCATCTCTGGCTGGTGGGATCTGCCTATGATCATCCCTTTCAGGGATGCCAGGGAGCCAGCAAGGGACTTCTGGACCCAAGGAGGAGGACAAAAACAGTGGAAAACTGGCAAGTGGCTGTGTGTGTTCAATCAACCTAATCACGCTGGCAACCGTGAGTACAAGCAGCAGTGAGACTGCAAACCAGAAAGGCCTTACCTGTGAACTGTTTTGGTGTTCTGGGACTTGGCACTGAGTTGAGCTGCCTTGGGGAGAGCTTGAGCAGGAGTGTGGAGAACTTTGGGCATTGTCTGGGACCCCAGATGAGCCACTAAGCTCTCAGGGCGAAGTAAGCCATTGTGAAAGAACTGTTCCAGCAAGCTCCGCCCTCAAGGTCCCAGAGCAAGGATTGGGCAGGACAAAGTAAACTACTGACTGAGCAGCCTAAAGGCAAGGAGTGAGCTTCCTTATACCCTTCATCCTTAGGGGCAGAGTGAGACGGTTTTGGCACACTGAAGCCTTGGGCTGTTGCCCTGGGTAGAGTGCCATGATATCACAGCTCATAGCAACCTCAAACTCCAGGGCTTTGCGCCGCCCAGACCTCCATAAGAGCTGTGCAGCGACCCCAACCCTTGACCCACGCCCACCAGGCCTCCACATTTCCTGACTAGAAACTGCGGGAGCCACGCAACCCTGCATCCTCCCTCCTTTGTCCTCCCAGCTTCCACACTAGCCCGTTCATCTGGCCAGGGACTCTGGTAGCTGCGTGCCCTCTGGAACCCTCCCTGCCACTACACAGAGCTCTTCTCCTGGCCAGAGACTGCTGGAGCCTTGGGCTGTCTGTGCCAAAGTCACTGGGCACCAGGCACTCCCAGAACCATGTTCACCACCCCCAGCCCTGTTGCTGGATCCAGGTATGTCACACTCCGGAGCTGCTCCCACGACCAGAACTCCCTAGCTATAGCAGCCCCAGAGGAAATACACAGGGTCACTCCCTACAAAGATCCAGCAACAATAGAGTGATCCTACTGGGGTCTAATCTTGGAGAGACACCTCCCCAACTCTGAGGACAGCCAGAGGCAATGGTGAAAAACAATCATGAGGCAAAATCAACAGAAAAACTCTGGCAATATGAATAATCAGAGTACATCAACTCCCCCAAGGATCAATGGGGCAGAAACAACACAAGACCCCATGCATAAACAAATAGCTGAGATGTCAGAAATTGAATTCAGGATCTGGATAGCAAACAAGATTGAATTAGAATTCCAAAAGTTATCATAAGAATTCAACAGATTCAAAGACCAAATGACCAAAGATTTTGACACATTGAGACAAGAAGTTGTATCCCTCAAAGATCTGAGAAACACAGTAGACTCCCTCAGTAACAGAATGGAGCAAGCAGAAGAAAGGATTTCTGACATTGAAGACAAAGCTTTCAAACGCTCCCAAACTCTCAAAGAAGAAGAGAAATGGAGAGCAAAAACAGACCACTGTCTCAGAGAGCTCTGGGAAAATTCGAAGAAAACCGATATTTGTCTTATAGGGATCCCCGAAAGCGATGAAGTGGCTTCACAAGGCACAGGGTCTCTTCTCCATGAGATTATGAAGGAGAATTTTCCAGATATGCCAAGAGATTCTGAAATTCAGATAGCAGACAGTTTCAGAACTCCAGCACGACTCAACCCAAATAAGACATCCCCCAGACACATCATAATCAATTTCACTAAAGTTAATATGAAG
>CAUYPK010102903.1:0-15799 GCA_963574355.1 Loris lydekkerianus
GACTAGCAAATTGTGGTACATGTACACCATGGAATATTATGCAGCCTTAAAGAAAGATGGAGACTTTACCTCTTTCATGTTTACATGGATGGAGCTGGAACATATTCTTCTTAGCAAAGTATCTCAGGAATGGAAGAAAAATTATCCAATGTACTCTGCCCTACCATGAAGCTAAATTACAGCTTTCACATGAAGGCTATAACCCAACTATAGCAGAAGACTATGGGGAAAGGGAGGGTGGGAGGTTTTGGTGGAGGGAGGGTAATGGGTGGGGCCACATCTATGGTACATCTTAGAATGGGTACAGGCGATTGCACTTATGTACACAGCTATGATTTAACAATAAAAAATAAATAAATAAAATTAAAAAAAAAGTAGGGGTGTTTTACACATGCCTTGAGATACAAAGTTTGCTTATTAGCCTTTTTCTCTACAGTAGGATGTGTGAAGGTTATTGGACCAGTGGCAGCATCAGCTCTCCCAAGGCCTGTTTACAGCTGACCTGAAAGTTTAGACAAAGTTGTCATTGTCCAGTGCCTGGTGGCTCTTTGTGATTGAAGGGGTTGCCCCACTACTGACAGCAACAAAGTAAGGGACCTGGCTTTCTTCATAACAGCCGAAAAGTAATGGGACCAATTGTACACAGAAAAAGAAGTGCCAAAAAATTTGTGGGTAGTTCCAGCGGTATGAGAACAAGCTCTTCATGGGTGAAAGTCATCAAAAGAATGTTCATGCCCTAATAATGAGCAGGGAGGTAAGGAGGCTGGTGGAGATATCCCCACTGTGACGGCTTACAGAGGTGGAAACCCATAGAAAAAGAGATTATGGGATTGGAGCCAGAAGGAATGCACCCATTGGGACGGCCTAAAATCTTGCATCATTCCATGGCTGGCTGTAAACCGCCCATGTCATTCACCAGATGATTCATAAACAGGGGAACTTGCTCAGAGGACCCAGTATAATTATAGAGGGTCCATTGAGTAACAATGGGCTCTCCATCAGGAGATCTAAAAAAAGGGGTGTTATTGACAAAGACTGACACATTTGGATCACCCCAGGCATCAGAGTAAAGATGAGGGGGAAAAGGAAAATAAGCCCAATAGGGATCCCCTCTCACTAGGCCAACCTGCAATACTAGCAGTGCAATAATAGCCACAAATAGGTGATCAGGTGTGGGCACTGTTCTCTGCCTCCAGAGCAGGTCCTCCACCTGAGAGGTCAACCACTTCACTCGTCCCCAGGTCGGTAGCTGAAATGACTGGGTTCTCTGAGATATTCTTGAGGGTCCCTCTGCCGCAAGGTCTCTGGGAGTGGAGTTGGATTCTTCAGCTTCATTTTCTTGAGCGAAGGAGTCAGGCGACTGTGGTCGATGTAAGGGAACCTCCGCCGCCTTAAGGAACCTCTCTGGAAGCCAGTGGGATCCATCCAAGGTCTCTGGAAAAAACACAAACATGCCCTCATCCCCAAATGAGCACCAGGTCAGGGCCAAAACACTGTCCTGTGATGGGAACCTTCCACTTAACTAAGGGTAAGTAGCCAGTACAGAGATGCCAAAAGTGATCTGTAGCATACTGGCCTTCCTGATCTAATGAAAGAAAATTAAGGACAAAAAGGGCATGAGAAAGATAATTCCGAGGTCTCAGGGGATGTAACTCTCTCTGCATTATTTCTCCAGTTGAAGCTTTAAGTGTGCATGAGCCTGTTCTACAATGCCTTGACCCTGAGGATTGTAAGGAATGCCAAAAGAATGATGGATAGAAAACTGCCATAACAGAAGCAAGGGCTTTGGATGTATAGGCAGAGGCATTGTCTGTTTGATAACTTTACGAACTCAAAGAACAGAAAAACAGTGCAAAAGGTGTGCTTTAACATCCTTGATAACTTCCCCAGAATGGGCAGAAGCCACAAAAAAATTAGAATTAGTACCCACACAGACATGCACATAAGCAACTTTAGCAAATGGAGAAGAATGTCTGACATCCATTTGCCACAACTGCTTAGGAAAAGGGTCTCAATGATTAACCCCATAATGGGGTGCTGGAACATGAGGTAAGCAACAAGAACATTGCTTCACAATCTGAAAGGCTTCTTCTCTTGAAATACCACCCTGCAGATGCAGAGTATGTGCATTTTGATGATGAATGGTATGAGAAGCTTGGGCCTTATCAGTCATAGAAAACATAACCAAGCCCACACGACAGAGAGAATCAGCTAGGGCATTGCCTTCAACTAAAGACCCAGGCAAAGCAGTCTTACCACGAAGGTGATCAACAAAATAGAGGACAGACCAGGCACATAAAGTCTTCTGAACCTGTAATAAAAGTGCTTGAAGAGCTGAATCTACTGAAAGTCTAATGTTGGCTTCCTCCAAAACCTGCAAACAGCGAAAAACCCAATCGCTATCAGTATAAAGATTTAAAGGACAGAAAGATTTTTGAAAAGCTAAGTGCATGGCAACTAATTCATGTCTTTGGGCAGAAGAATAAGAAGTATGACATTTAAAAGTTTGACCATTTAAAGCTAACACAGCATAGCCAGAAGAGGAATTGTCAGTAAAGGCGAGATCTGTATGAGGAAGTGGGACAGCAGTATGAAGGGAAGGACAAATCAAAGGGTGCTGGAGTAAAAATGAAAGCAACTTAGATCCAGGGTAAGGATAAGTAATCTGACCTGTAAAATTGGCAAAAGTTGCCAGGCAGTAGGAAACTGATTTAATTGACTGACTTGTGCTGCGGTGAAAGGAACTATAAAAAAATGAGGGTCAATCTCACACAGTTTTCGTGCACGTGTGGGCAGCTGTGATAAGTTGAGCTAGTAGTTCAAAATAAGGGCAAGGTGTACGTCCTCAAGAAGATGAAAAATGCACCCATTTAATAGGGGCTTTCTGCTAAAAGACACCAGTGGAAAATGAAAAAGTGTCCAAAACTATAAATGTTAAAAGAGAAACATAATCTATTTGAGTAACCTGATCCTGTTTTAGCACTTGCTCCACCAGCATTAGTGCAGCATGCACTGAAAAGGTGAGAGATGGGGGAGAATTGGGAGAAGAATTCCTTGGTAAAATGTCAAATAAAGGAAGTAATTCATGAGTTGTGATATGGAGCCCTGGGCACAGCCAATTAATGTCATCTAACAGTTTATGAAAATCATTCAAAATCTGCAAATGAGAGGTGCACAACACAAGGCTTTGAGGGTGCATGTAGTTTGGAAAACTTTCATGTCCAAGTAATCTGAGGGATAAGTCTGTTGAATTTTTTCAGGGGGTACAACAAAATTGTGCTGAGCAAAATGACAAGTTAAGTGACTCAGCATTTTATCTAAAACGTCTCAGAAAGGATGAAATAAAAGGATGTCTCCCATTTAATGAATACAGTAAACCTGTGGATATTGCTGTTGGAGGGGGGAAAGAATATGAACTACAAATTTCTGGCAAAGAGTAGAACTGTTAGCTATTCCCTGAGGCAAAACATGCCACTGAAAACAATGCATAGGCTGTTGAAAATTAACAAATGTGAGGCTAAAAGCAAAATGCCGGCAATTCTGGTGTGTGAGAGGAATAGTAAAAAAACAATCTTTAAGATTGATTACTTATGCAGGCCAAGAGTTAGGTACAGTAACAGAGGATAGTAATCCAGGCTATAAAGCTCCCTTAATTTCCACAGTAGTGTTAACAGCACAGAGATCTTGCAACAGCCTGCATTTTTCTAATTTATTCTTAATAACAAAAATTGGGGTGTTTCAAGGGCTATTAGAGGGTTCAATATGACCAAGGTTTAACTGCTCTTGTATTAAAGCCTTGGCTGCCTGAAGCTTCACTTGAATAAAGGCCACTTATCTATCCCAAGTGGGTCAGATGTTTTCCATGTAATAGGATCCACAGTCAGGTGGGCAGCCACAATCAGTGGCCTGAAGTAGAATGCTCAAAACTGAGGCCCTGGCACGGGGGCCGTTGTTGTGGTTACAAAGGCTGGGTTATTCCATGAGCATGTTTACCAAAAATTGATAGGGGATTAAAACCTTGTTTAAGCATCAAATTAGATACAGTTTCATTCGGGCTGACAAGCAGTGGTCTCAATTGTTTGAGAACATCCCTCCCCCATAAATTACACAGAAAGAGTTCCAGCACAATAGGTTGAATAGTACAAGAATTACCTTTTGGGCCGATCCAAGTAAGGAGCACAGAACTTTGAAGGGGATTTTGACTCATACCTATTCCTGCAACCGAGTCATGGATGCGGTCAAAGGCCAGGCTGAAAGCCAATGTTGCTTTGACATGAGTGAAATATCTGCCCCAGTATTCAGGATACCCGGGAAATGATGGCTTTGAATAGTAAGCGTTAGTTGAGGGCATTCCTGAGAAATAGCTCTGACCCGATAGACATCGGAGGACCTGAAACCTTCAGATCCTCTGCTCCCTCCCTTCTCAACCTGTACACATTTTTGAAAGGGCACAAGAATAAGCTGAGCAATGCATTCTCCTGGAATAACAAACACAATACCACAAGGGGCTGCAACTGTAATTTGGATATCTCCTTCATAATCAGAGTCAATGACTCCAGGGATAACTTCCAGCCCTTGCATGGTAGAGCTGCTTAGTCCAAGTAAAAGTCCCATGGTGCCCTCAGGAAGGGGACCAAAAATGCCTATGGGAATTTTCTGAGGTCCTAGCTCTTGAGTTAATAGATACTGGGCAGTGGAACTGAGGTCCTGTCCTGCAAGCCAGGCCTTACTCGAAAAAGGGATTCAATGTCTTTCCGGTGAGTGAAGACTGTTTGGACAGGACTGTCTCTTCCTGCTTGTGGGTAACTGCCCCGATTGTTTGATGGGCCTGGGGTGAGGCCCAGACCCAGTTTCCCAAATTTGGCTTAAGAGGCCTCCCTGAGAATCAGTTTTAAATCTGCATTCATTTGCCCAATGAAAGTGTCACTGACTTTGGCACACAAAGAAGTAGGTAGCACATGCCCAGGCACTGAAGTGCCCTCAGCAAGTTGAGAACACGGCTTACTAAAATCACCAGGCTTTCCACAACTGAAAAAATTATTATTTCTTTGGGGTCCAGAGGCATGAAGGAATTTACTTCATTGGCTATAACCTTGCATCTGCTGATACACTACTCCAATGGGTACCCCTTTCATCCCACCCAGAAACAAGGCCTCATGAATGTAAGAAGATCCAACCTCTGCATAGAGGCGAATATAGTCTTACAAAGACACTCATTTTTTGAAAGAGCAGATTGAAGGCTGACAGGCAGAATTAGCATTGTCAAAGGCTAATTAGTGGACAATTAAAGTACCAGTCTCTGGGTCAGCCATTACATGCTCCACAGCTTGCAGTAGCTGGGCAACAAAATCTTGATAATTCTCATCATGGTCCTGGTAAAATATACTCAGTTTCTCTGTTGAGACCTGTGAGGGTTATCTCCTCTAGTGGCAACTTGATGGTATACAAACCGAGGCCAATTAACTTGGGTTGCAGTATCAGAATAATTTCTCATTCCTGTAAGCATATCATAAGACACTCCATTGTTAGAGTAGTGGTTGCACCCCACCATCTCATCATCTTTACACATGTACTCAGTTTTCCACAAGAGGTATTTTCCCCTAGAAAGACACACCTTGGCAAAACTTTCCAGTCATTAAGTGGCAAGGCATCATCCCCAAGGGAATCTATCATAGCCATGGTAAAAGTGGTAGCAGCTCTGTATTGAGAGACCGCTGCCTTTATATATCTTTCCAAGTCTTAAATGTGATGGGTTCATGGTATTGTTGGTTAGAAGCTGGATCCACAGGAATAGGAAAGGCTTGATATCCTGACGTATCTTCTCCAGCTTTTCTAGTCAATCTCAAAGCTTGCTGAAATGGAGTAGAAGATGAGGAAGAAGCTGGGGAGTACCCAGTGCATGAGACAGGGGAAATTACTACAGGGGAAGGAGCTGGAGAAGAGGGAGAAAAACCTGCAGAAGCCGGGGTAACAGGAGCTGCAGGACCTGGGAAAGCAAGCACTGTAGGTGCTGAGGAGTAAATGGAACAACAGGAGGTGTAGGAGGAGGGAATATGGAGTGATCCCACTCCTTTTTCTTAAAATCAGCCTGGGTGGTAGCTTTAATCAAATCTTTGGTTGGCACTCCCTCAAAATCATCACTATAATTTTCTTCCCCTGTGAGTGGTTCCCCCTCCCCCCTCCTGATATGAAGTGGCCCCTCCCTTGAGCTGTTGCATGTCCTCTGCAGACATTGGATCTTCCTTAGGTAAAAAATCAGAGGCCTCCTGATCATCTATCATGGAGAAGAGATGCAGAGGGAGTGCACTGGTGGAGACTTATGTGCTCAACCTCAGGTTTTGGGTCAAGGCCAACCTTGACCAAGTTGAAGATGGTAAAATTTACAATGGGAATCCCTTCAGGCCCTTGAGCAGTGTAATAAGCTCTCAAACAAGACCCAACTTTTAGCCCATGTATCTTAATTGACAGTTGCCTCCTCCAGGAACTAAGGACATATCTCCAGCACAAGCTGCAGAAAACACTCCAATTGATGAGTCCACACCTGGGCTCCGCAAGATGTGAGCATGGACTTTAACGCTTGCACATACAAACCACGGTCTTTTGACCCTGATTGTCCCTGCTTTACTACTGATGAACAATGCATCCCCTCAATTACCAAAATTTACAAAAGTATATGACCTATTTCACGTGGAAGACTCACCTATGAGTCAATTGCAACACTGCCAAACATCTCACTCAGGGTGTCCTGTGGGGTCCCTATTCCTCAGGTCCCTGTTCTGGGCTTCAATTTCCACAAACCAGCCTAGCCACGTTATTAGGAACCCAGGAGTAGACCTTCATGGGATACAAAAAAGAGATATAAAAAATAGCGAGATCAGGAGGACTTTTCCTCAATAGGACAAAGCAACCTCAACTTTATGGCTCGGCTTTTATATACAGTAGCTTGAAGGCATGATTTTTGTCATAATTTCATAACTTTATTAAAAGCAGCCTAAAATCAGAATAGCATTCTTAGCAGTCTGATATGACCAAAAGAGCATGTCTCCATTCTAATCTGGTTTAAGAATGAGCCATAACAGGAAACAGCTTGGGCCAGGTTGCATTCCGTCTTTGACACAGATGTCATTCCACAAAATTGTGGGACCTTGTCTCTCTCTTTTGAGAGACCACCCCACTCTTTTGAAGAGTTTGAACCCAATGAAAAACCTGTATATCCACTACACATGGTTAGCAGGAATTAGGTTAAGCCAATACATGGTAACCCAGGGCAACGTCCATTGTGATGTCATCCACAGTAACCATGAAGTGACTTCATCTTATAATGTCCTGGGATCCAGGCTTCTGGTCAAATATACTAAGTTGCTTTTTCTGCACACTTGGCTGGTATCCCTCAAGAAATTGAACCAGGATATTTCTTAGCCCTCCATGCACAGACAGAGAAGTGATATCACATTTGTGTCTTATTGATTTTATTGACGGTTGTGATTCCCGGTGCTAGGCTGACACAAAAGTTGACATTTTGTACAGCTGCATCACAGCTCACATAACTTCATGCAGTCACTTAAGTAGGATGCTATTTGTTTTTTGTTTTCCTTTTTTTCTTTCTTGGAGATAGAGTTTCGCTTTCTCACTCTCGGTAGAGGGCCATCGCATCACAGTTTACAGCAATCTTCTACTCCTGAGCTTAGGCAACTCATTTGCCTCAGCCTCCTGTGTACCTGGGACTACAGGATCCCACCACAACACCCGTATATTTTTTGTTGCAGTTTGGCCAGGGCTGGGTTCGAACTCACCATCATCGTTATATGGGACCAGCACCCTACACACTTTGCCCTAGGCAACGACCCTGGAACGCTATTTCAAGGACTTATTTGACACCCACCCCAGAACATCCATTATGAGAGAAGCTTACACATACAGTATGCATGGATACAGCCTCAATTTGTTCATAGTTTTTCAGGTCTAAAGCATGTCTACTTTGCTTGATCCATAAAGGTATTTCTGATCTTTTAAAAAAATCTTTGTTGAATTATTCTTTTTTCTGTGCATATATGTGTGTGTATGGGCATTTTTGAAATTCAGTTTCCGTATGTGACCCAGGCTAGTTTTTCATTGCCTCAGCCTAAATCACAGCAACCACAAACTCCAGGATTCAGGCAATCCTCTTACCTGAGATTCCTATGTGGCTAGGACTGCAAGTGCCTGTCAAAATGCCTAGATGATTTTTTATTTTTTATTAGAAACAAGGAGTGATGCTTGTTCAGTCCATTCTCAGCAGCCCCTCATTCAAAAACTCCATTCATCTTAGTATGCCAGAGGGCTGGGATTATAGTTATGAACCCCCACATTTGGTCATTTTCTATTTCTTTGTTTCCCTCAGTCCTACCCTCCCAACGTCCCTCCCTCACTTTATTCCTCCATCCTCCAATTGTGTCTCTCTCATTCGCTTGATCTCTCCATTCCTTTCTTTCCTCTATTCCTTTCTTTCCTCTATCTCTCTCCTCTAAACCTTAATTAAACCTTCTCTAGTAACAAACAGACTATACAAGTGATCCCTAAATGTGTAGTCTTGAACACTATACTTGAAATGGGTGAACTGTGAAGTGTGTAAATTATATATGAATAAAGTTGTATTTTGCAATGTACAGGCTGTTATCTATGAGGATAATTCAGGAAAATGTTCACTAAAACGTAAGCATGGATGAGTACCATAGCTCACACCTATAATCCAGGCAATTTTTAGAGGCCAAGGCAGAAAGATCACTGGAAGCTAAAGGGTATCAGACCAGACTGAGCAACAGAGAAAACCCCCACTTGTTCAAGAAATACATGCAAAAATTCCCCAGAAGTGGTGGCATGGGCCTATACTCGTAGCTGCTGAGAAAGATAAACTCAGGAGGATCACTTGATCTTATCAGCTTGCATTTCCTTGAGCTATGATGGTACCGATGTATTTTTCTGGGGCAAAGGTGGAAATGCAGTATCCAATTTATAAGAGACATACTGTATACGTGCAGGAAAAGTGGTGTTTATTATGAGAAATGCCAGTCCAGCTCAATATGGAAAAATAAACTAATAGAACACGCTACATTAATAGAATCAATAAGAAAAACCACAGAGTCACCTCAAGAGACACTGAAAAGGCTTTTGTCAGATGTTGATAACATCTTTAAAAACTATTAGATGAGGCGATGTTCCTGTTGTTTATTTAGTAGGGCACCTGCCCCATATACTGAACATGGCAGGTTCAAACCTGGCCCCAGCCAAACTGCAACAACCACAAAAAATATCTTATATGAGAAGTCTTCTGGAAAACTAATGGGATTTACAGATGAGCGGATACATACAATGTGCTATATTCACTCGATGGAATATTTTTCAACACTCAAAAGGAATGAAGTGCACATTCATGTTACAATAGGAATAAACCTTAAAATCATTCTGGTAAGCAAATGAAGTCACTTACAAAATACCATGCAGACCACAACTGAACTCGTAAGAAAACATCAAGACAAGGCTAATTGTCTGCTAGGATTAGGGGCAGGACGTGGAGTGTGGTGGGGATGTGAAAGTGACTGGTAGTAGGTATTGATATTCTTTGTGTGGGGGGAGAAGACAAAGTTCTAAAATTGATTTTCATGATAGCTGAACAATTGTGTGACTATACTAAGAACACATAATTGTATACTTTCAAAGGGCAAATTGCTTATTTCAATGAAGTTACTTGAAGATGTTTTCAAAAACTTGAGGAGATCAAAAGGCTCACAGCATGAGAAATAACCAGGTTGTGAGAGTACTTGAGAGACAGTCAACCTTATCTCCCTGCTCACACACAGGTTACCATGAATTGACAGAGAAGGCACATTGTTACATCCTACCGAAGTTGTCATTTTCATTTTCTGTTGGACACACTCTGACAACTTCCTCCTGGGTAGGGTAGGATGCCCTGAAATCATTATAGCTAATCTCAATCTCAAACTCTTGGGTCAACAGATTTTATTGCCTCAGCCTCCTCAACATCTGGGATTCCAGCTGCTCTCCTAGTGCCCAGTTACGTTAGACCCCCCGCTTCTGCCTCCCAGAGTGTTAGCATTACAGGTGTGAGCCACCACTCCAGACCTGGAATTTGAAACATTTTTTAAACTATGGTTGGTGGCCAGTGGTGGTGCTTTATGCCTGTCATCTTGGCACTTTTGGAAGCCCTGTTAGTTAGATTGTCTGAGTTTCTGAATTGGAGACCAGACTGAGCACTAGTGAAATCCCCATCTCTCAAGAATAAAAAAAAAAAAAAAAAAAAAGCCAGATGTTATGCAGACGGCTAGAGTCCCAGCTAAGGCAATAGGTTCGTTTGGTGACAACAATTGAAGTTCGCTGTGAGATATTATTTTAAGGCACTCAGTGGGGTGTTAAAAAATACAAAAAACAAAAAATGAGACTCTATCTCAATACGTAAATGGAGAAAACAATTGGTAGGTTATTTATCCCTCAGTTGTACTGCTTTTTTTTTTTTTTTTCTTTAAAGTTACTGGGGTTTTATTCTCTTTTTTATCCTTTTTTTATTATTTCATAGCTGTGTACATTAATGCAATCTTGGGATAAAATGTGCTGGTTTTATATACAATTTGAAATATTTTCATTGAACTGGTTAACATAGCCTTCCTGGCATTTTCTTAGTTATTGTGTTCAGACATTTATATTCTGCATTTAGTAAGTTTCACTTGTACCCTTCTAAGATGCACTGTAGGTGTGGTCCCATCAATTACCCTTCCTTCACCCATCCTCCCCCTCCCCTTCCCTCTTTTGACCCTTTCCCCATATTCTTGTGTTGTAACAGGGTTATAGCTTTCATAAAGCTATACATTAGTTTCATAGTAGGGCTGAGTACATTGGATACTTTTTCTTCCATTCTTGAGATACTTTGCTAAGAATATTTTCCAGATCCATCCATGTAAACATGAAAAGGGTTGTCTCCATCTTTCTTTAAGGCTGCATAATATTCCATGGTGTACATATACCATATTTTATTGATCCATTTGTGGGTCAATGGGAACTTGGGCTTCTTCATGACTTAGAAATTATGAATTGGGCTGCAATAAAAATTCTGGTACAAATATCTTAGTTATAATGTGATTTTTGGTCTTCTGGATATATACCTAGTAGAGGAATTATAGGATTGAATGGAAGGTCTAATTTTAGATTTCTAAGTATTCTCCAAACATGAGGTTTGACAATGAATCTAGAGGTGAAATTTTCCCCTAGATTAGATGTCAACTAGAGAAATTATTCTCATAAGGAAATTGTTTTCCTAGAACCTCTACTAATCAACCCATTGGATTTTATGGAACTCTGACCCTTTGATATCCTATATTCTTGTAGTCACTGGAAACTGCACACACAATCAATTCTTGACTGAAACCAGACTTTTCCTATGCACACTAAAGACCCTGGGATTAAACAGACCTCTTCTACTAAACTCTTTCAATCTGGGCCAATATTCCCTTGCCCCACACCATTTGAACCCAGGGACTAGGCAACTTTGGAGAACACCTACCCATCATATCTACTGGTAATTCCCTAATAAATCAATCCCAAACCCACTTGTTCTGACTCATTTTCTCCCCCACGGGTCTCCAATAAATCTCCTCCTTTGTGTAGTCACATATTCCATCTAGCTCCTGACATCTCCTTGTACCTCAGCTCTTGGAAACTGTGCCTAGAAAATTTTCTCTTTCTTTTCTTTTCTTTTCTTTTCTTTTCTTTTCTTTTCTTTTCTTTTCTTTTCTTTTCTTTTCTTTTCTTTTCCTTTCTTATCTTTTCTCCTTCCTTCCTTCCTTCCTTCCTTCCTTCCTTCCTTCTTTCTTTCATTATTTTTTATGAGACCGAATATGACTAAGGTGCCCAGGCTACAGAATCATGGCATCAACCTAGCAAACAGCCACATCCAACTCTTGGGAAGAAGGGATCCTCCTGCCTCAGCCTCTGGAGTAGCTTGAAGTAAAGACTAGGGCCACAACCCTTGACAACCTTTTCCATTTTAGTACAAAGTGGGTGTGTGATCGGGGCTGAGAATATCTTGTTGTTGCTCAGCCTGGTCTCCAATTAGGGAGTTCAGCATATCAGCCCACCTTGGCCTCCAAGAGCAACTTAATATTGTAGTCATGTGTGGCAAATTGCATTCAGCTCTACTTTGGAAATTCCCTTATCAGGGGCTTGGAAGAGTGTCCAATCCTCAGGACACATAACACACAGGGATTATGTCAGGACTGTTTTGCTTATCCAGGGTGACAGATATCACCACAATTATGTTCTCATCTCTTTTTTGCTTATTAGGTTTTATTTGTGATTTTTCATTGAAAATGTGGCACAAAATAAATCTTGTATGTTCTATGTGGCCAGGAAGCCAAAAGTTTGGACACACCTGGTATGGAGGTCAAGAATTTTGAAACTTTCCAGATAGGCTTATATTTCCCAGGATTGGAAGAAATAACTGTAAGTATGGAGTACACTACTGGACACATTGCCTAACCAGATTTTGAGAGAGAACCTTCAGTAGGACACCTACTCTCCTAAACAAGCCTCTTCAAGATAAATAAATAAAATCTCAGGAACAGTAGAACTGAGAATTGTGTGATCTACCTGTCAGGTCTTTGAAATAACTGATCTTTGGGCTTTAGTTCTTGGTCTGTATCATCCCAGAGCAGCACTAGGCATAAATCACACTCTTCCACCTGCTTGCAAGTCCATGGCATGAAAAGGAAGGAAGAGTTGTTGAATTCCTTGGTCAGATATACAAACAAACATTTGGAAGCAGGAATTGAGTGTGGAGAACAGAACCTTACTCTTTTGTATCAGTTTGAACACAACAACAAACCTGGATAGCCACTACACATGCTTAGCAGGAATAAGGTTAAGCATAAACATGGTAATCCAGGGCAACACCCATTGTGATGTCATCTACAGTTACCATGTACTGACTTCCTCCTGTAATATCCTGGAATCCGGGCTTCTGGTCAAAGATACTAAGTGGTCTTTTCTGCTCACTTAAGCTTGTATGCCTCAAGGGTTTGAACCAGGACACTTCTTAGCTCTTCATCTACAGACAGAGAAGTGATCTCCCATTTGTGCCTTATTGATTGTATTGAAGTTTGAGATTCCTGGCACTAGGCTAACACAACAGTTGAAATTTTGTACAGCAGTGTGACTCAGACTGCATAGCAGCTGACATAACTTTATGGAGTCACTGAAATAGGACGCTATTTGTTTCTTGTCTTTTTATTTTTTTCTTTGAGACAGTGTTTCACTTTGTCAGACTCAGAAGAGTGGCATGGCATCACACCTAAAGCAAGCTCCTGGATGAGGTGAAGCATGATGGCAGATGGGACGAACGTGTAGCCCACCTCTCCAAGGTCATCAGGTGAGAGGAAGGGGGTCTGGACCTTTTCTCTGCATGGATTGTTGGTGTGGACAAACAGCTGGAGATGCACAGTGAATTGGTGGCTTGCTGTATATTAGGTGTAATTTAAAACCAGGGACTCTGTTGTAAAGATTTTCCCTGCTCAGCTGTGCTGTGTGGCAGGCCCCTCCCTCACAGAGGACAGAAGCTTGCAATTCCTGGCAAAACCCAATTCATGAAAATTTATTCCTGAGCCAAGTTTACAACCCAGAAGGGATCCCGCTCAGAGCCATAAGGGGCTAGGCAAAGAAACGGAAAATTGAAGGGAAAGGATCCCGCCCAAGAAACAACAAGAAACAAACATTTTGAATTGTCCAAAATGGTGGACACCTTCCCCCAGAGCATCAGGAGTGATTAAATAGACTGGAGCATTCCTGGTGGGGACTATTGGTGTGGGCTGGCAGTTCAGGCTGTGCAATGAACTGGTGGGTGGCTAGACCCAAAAGTCCAGATTCAAAAGTGAGACTCTGAGCCACAAAAACTGAGGCTAAGGTCTCCGTGCGCTGCAGCCACAGGAGCCAGCAGCAGCTAAAGCCTGTGGCAGCCAGCACCCTTCCCCACAGTGGATTGCAGTTGCCAGTTTACAGGAGAACGTGGGAGCAGAGTGGAAAGATTTGTGAAGTGTGAACTCCTGCACTAAGTTGAGAGGCCAGATAGGAGTGCTGTATGGAACAGAGCAGCTGAGGTTGGACAATAATTAGGTAATAAACATTTACAGAAACTCCAAAATGGTTATAGGCCAGGTAGGGTGGTTACCATGGTAACAGCGTAAACTGTGAACCAGGTATAAGTTAGGGAACCACTCACAGCACCACCTGGTGTCCAGAAAGTATATTGCATTATAAATATATTCCTACGAAAGTTGATCCCTACATCATACATATAGATGTATAATTCTACATATATATAAGAATAATATTTTGGTGGTTGGTGCCTTTTTTTTTCCTTTCCTTTTCCTCATCACTTTCATGGAGGAGCTATTGTTCATTTTATTATCATTATTTTTTATTTTTATTTTTTCTACCTTTAATTTTTTCTTTTTTCTTTTTTAATGTTTTTGTGCACAACACTTTATCTTTTCTTTTTTCCCTTCTCTCTTCCTCTTCTTCCGTTCTTATGTTTTCTGAGAGTGCTTCCATGAGATATTTAGAGTTTTTTTTTGTTTTTTTATTCTGTTTGTTTTTCACCTTTTTTCCCCAATTATCTTATGATTATCATTGTATTTATTGTACTTTTTTTTTTTTATTTTGTTGTTGTTGTTGTTATTGTCTGTATGTCTATGTGTTTCTGATTGTTTGTGAATCTGTAGGGTTGTGTGTCTGGTAAACTTTTTTTTAATTTATTTAATTTAATTGCTAAATCATAGCTGTGTACATTACTGCAATCAAGTGTTACAATGTGCGTGATTCATATACAATCTGAAGTATTCTTATCAAACTGTTCAACGTAGCCTTCATGGCATTTACTTAGTTACTGTATGTAGGCATTTGTATTCTGCATTTAGTAAGTTTTGCCTGTACCCATTCTAAGATGCACTGTACATGTGGCTCCACCAATTACCTACCCTCCACCAAAACTTTCCCCTTCCATTCCCCTTCCTTGGGCTTTCCTCATAGTATTGTGCTATACTTGGGTTATAGCCTTCCTGTGACAGCTATAATTTAGCTTCATAGTAGGGCTGAGTACATTGGATACTTTTTCTTCAATTCCTGAGATACTTTGCTAAGAAGAATACGTTCCAGTTCCATCCATGTAAACATGAAAGAGGTAAAGTCTCCATCTTTCTTTAAGGTTGCATAATATTCCATGGTATACATGTACCACAATTTGCTAGTCCATTCGTGGGTCGATGGGGACTTGGGCTTTTTCCATGACTTAGCAATTATGAATTGGGCTGCAATAAACATTCTGGTAGAGATGTGTTTGTTATATTGTGACTTTTGGTCTGGGTATAAACCTAGTAAAGGACTTATAGGATCGAATGGCAGGTCTATTTTTAGGTCTCTAAGTATTCTCCAAACATCCTTCCAGAAGAAATGTATTAGTGGGCATTCTCACCAGGCATGCAGAAGTGTGCCCTTTCCTCCACATCCACGCCAACATCTCTGGTTTTGGGATTTTGTTATGAGGGCTACTCTTACTGGGGTTAGGTGATATCTCAAAGTAGTTTTAATTTGCATTTATCTGATGATTAAGGATGATGAACTTTTTTTCATGTGTTTGTAGATTGTGCATCTGTCTTCTTTAGAAAAGTTTCTCTTCAAGTCTCTTGCCCACCCTGAGATGGGGTCACGTGTTCTTTTCTTGCTAATACATTTGAGTTCTCTGTGGATTCTTGTTCTTAGA
>CAUYPK010102905.1:0-12059 GCA_963574355.1 Loris lydekkerianus
AGACTGAAACTGCAAGAGCAGGCAACCTAAGACAGGGGCTATGTTTTTCCGCCATACAAAAAACAAAAGAGGGAATTGTTGGGCCCTGCCATGTGCCTGAGGCCTAATGCAACTTCCCGAGCCTGACTAGAAGTAGATCCACCGAGCTACTTCCGCGTAGCAACGACTCAGCAAGGCCCAGACTGAAACTGCCTCTACCTAGATACAGCCAATGTGGTACCATGCCACTGGCCCGACCCTGTCACGCACCTCTTCCCCTGCCTTCTTTCCCCGCCCCTTCTCCACAATAAAAAATAAATAAATAAATAAAAATAAATAAAAATAAATAAATTAGGCCGGGTGAGATGGCTCACGTCTGTAATCCTAGCACAGGAGCCTCTAGGAGGCTGGGGTGGGTGAATTGCTTGGGCCCAAGAGTTTGAAACCAGCCAGAGCAAGAATGAGACCCCCATCTCTAAAAATAGCCAGGTGTTATGACAGGCACCTTTAGTCCCAGCTGCTGGGGAGTTGAGGCAAGAAGATTGCTAGAGCCCACGAGTTTAAGGTTGAGATATATAATGCCATGGCACTCTAGCAGGGGGCAACAGAGTAAGACTCTGTCTCAAAAATGAATTAATTAATTAAAAGTAGAAAAATTGGCCAGGCATTATGGTGGACACCTATAGTCTCAGCTACTTGGGAAGCTGGGGCATGAGTATGGTTTGAGTCCAAGAGATTGAGGTTGCTATAAGCTATGATGCCATGCCACTATAACCAGGGTGACAAGAGTTAAGACTCTGTGTAACAAATTAAAAAAAGAACCACCTGGGCAGCGCCTATGGCTCAAAGGAATAGGGCGCCCGCCCCATAGGCCGGAGGTGGCAGGTTCAAACCCAGCCCTGGCCAAAAACTGCAAAAAAAAAAGAACCACTTGGGAAACCTTTACAAGCCACAGAGGTCTGTGATCTAGCCCAGACCTATTAAATCAGAGCTGCTGGGCTTGGGTTCCATGCAGGCAAACTGAATGCACAGGGAAAATCAATCTGAGGATAGTGATAAACCAGGAAGTCCCCAGTGGAGACTAAATCACCCTGGATACCTGCTAAAGTTCAAGTGCCAGCCACCATGGAGGAAGTGAATAGAAACAGGGACTAGGGGCATCTCTGCCTTGAAAACATTCTTCATTAGCGCTTTGGGAGGCCGAGGTGGGCGGACTGCTTAAGCTCATGAGTTTGAGATCACCCTGAGCAAGAGTAAGATCCCATCTCTACTAAAAATGAAAAATTGAGGCAAGAGGATCGCTTGAGCCCAAGAGTGTGAGGTTGCTGGGAGTTATGATGCCACACACTCTACCCAGGGCAACAAAGTTTACCTCTGTCTCAAAACAAACAAACGGAAAAGAAAAACAAAAAAGCACTCCCCAAAACAGGGGTCCTCAAACTACGGGCCACATACGGCAGTGTGATTGTATTTGTTCCCATTTTGTTTTTTTACTTCAAAATAAGATACGTGCAGTGTGCATAGGAATTTGTTCATAGTTTTGTTTTGTTTTTTAAACTATAGTCCGGCCCTCCAACGGTCTGAGGGACAGTGAACTGGCCCCCTGTTTAAAAAGTTTGAGGACCCCTAGACCTATCCACAATGATGACCTGCATTTCAAGACTAAACAAAGACCCGCTAATATTTCCTCAGCCTCTCACCAGCCTGTGGGCCAGGTTAGGGTCTGTCCCCAAGGGCTCCAAGCTCAGGGTTAGGAAATTGTGCCTGCCTGGGTGTGCACACCCTTGCCGCCCCAGCTCACTGAGACACCAATTTGCATCTGAAATCAATCCTCAAGTAGGTAGCCAGAGAAACAACCCCCAATACAAAGGGTGGGATTTGGGGTGACACCACCCCCCAAATGTGGAACCTGGAGAGGTGTGTGCTAAAATGTAAATTCAAAGGTCTTAAATATTTTTAAAGTTGTACTAGAAACAGGTTGCCCGGAGCCAAAAGGATTACCTTTTACATGCAAATGAAAATAATGAATCTTCAAGTGCAGTTATTGTCAGGGTGATGAGCTGACTATGGCTGGAAGGGAGGGGGCCTCCTGGGTGGGCCCCAACTCAGGATTTAAAAAAACAGAAAGAAACACACAAACACACAACCAGAGCAGAAAAGAAAAAGACCAAAAGGGGATGCAAGAATCCCGGAGAGCAGACTGAAGGGACCATCCCAGGGGCAAGTCGCAGAGAGGACCAGATTCCCGGAGAGAAGGGTGATAAAGGAAGACATTTAATTCCTATGGAAGACCGAGGAGTCACCCGGGAACATACTACCTCAGAAACTGAACCCAGGAACTCAATAAACCTGCCCCAACATGCTGGGCTTCCTCTCCTCCAGCGCTTCCCAAGCTCAAGATTTTAACTCATTTCCAAGAATGGGCTCAACTGTCAATTTCAGGATCACAGGGACTATGCGGAGTTCTACTTTGATATCCCCAGTGCCTGACACTTATAGAGTGTTTGCCAGTGAAGGAAAGACTGATTCTTGGCCTCTCATATATTCACTAAATACTGGGATCCTGCTATATGCCAGGCAATGTATGGGGGTACAGGACATAATGGTCTCTGCCCTCATGAAGTTTATAGTCTGCACATTAGGAAGAGACAGAGCATGAGTAAATGATTGATTAATTAATTACATGGAAATAGTTACATTTAGGGTATGGAAGGATAAGAATAGCATAAGAGGGACGGGGGAGGGGATAGGTTTTAACAGGCGTTTCCCAAGAAAGTGACATTTACAATGAGGTCTGAAGGATGGATAGGAGTTAGCCAGAGGGAGAAGCAGTGTTCCAGGACAAAGGAAAAGCATGAGCAATTTTCCCTGTGGGGGAAAATTTTAAGAATTGAAAGGAGGAAGAGGGTGGCACACCCTCTGGATCTCTTAAAGAAAGATAAGTGAAGAACACTACATAATGCCAAGTGAGAGGTGACAGCTCATTAACTTCCAACTGGAAGCCCTGCCCCATCAGAGACAGAATACAGGAATCCATTCCAGTGAATTTAGAATAGGTTTGCATCCTCTTACAGTGTGTACCCTTTGCTGATCTTCCCAGGGTTCTAGGTCCTGCCTTTCCCCAGCTCCTGAACCTGGCTCCAGAAGCAGCCCTTCTCCCTGGAACCGATGGCCAATTACTGCCCATACGGAATGCGCAGTGACTCCCACCAGGAGTCCATAGAAGTGGTGACAGGGGACTTTTGGAAGGAACTATCGCTGGTGAGTCACCTGAGCAGAGTAGGCCACCTGAAGACCATTTAGGAGACCTCAGAAGTTTCTGTCTCAGTGAAGCTAAAACTTGAGGCCTCTACAGAATAGAATAGGAAGCAGCAGGAAACTTCAAGTCAAGAGGCCAGGCAGGATATTGGCTTCAGAGGAGATGCCCGAGGTGGGCATGTTGTTAGCAAGCTTAAGATGCAGAAATCAGCCTTAAGAATTGGCTCGTGACTCAGTGCCCGTAGCTCAGCAGTTAGGGCGCCAGCCACATACACCGAGGCAAGTGGGTTTGAACCCGGTCTGGGCCTGCTAAACAACAATGACAACTGCAACAACAACAACAACAAAATAGCCAGGCATTGTGGCAGACACCTGTAGTCCCAGCTACTTGGGAGGCTGAGGCAAGAGAATCACTTAAGCCCAAGAGTTTGAGGTTGCTGTGAGCTATGACACCAAGGCACAAAAAAGCATGGTGAAAGCAGTATTTTGTTACACACACTCAGAGGGACATCACAGTCTAGGATCCCAGATCCCAGCCCTGTGGTTCTCAAAGTATCCACCCTGGGCCAAACTCTTCAGCATCACCTTTCAGCCTGCCAGAAATGGAAAACGTGGGCATCTTCCCAGGCCAGTGGACTCAGGAACTAACAAGCCTCCAGGTAATCCTCATGCTGCTCAAGTCTGAGAACCAGTGTACATCCCCGCTGAATCTTTCTTTAGGCTAGGTAACCTCTTCCTATAAGGGAGATAATACCATCTTCCTGGGATCAGTGACTGGAGCTGAGAGAGATGGAGATTAGAAGCAGGGTCCTAGGCTGTCCTAGTAGGTCTCCAAGTGGCCACTAGGTCTCCAGTAACCAGGAAACTTTGCAGTGCTGGCTAGGCAAACTGAGAGCAATAGTGTACCCAGCTGGGTTAGACGACCTTGGCGGGTAGGGAGGGGTGTGGAAGCTGCCCCGTCTCAGAAGGTCTGCTATCACACCACAGCACTGCACACAGCCCTGGGTCACACACAGAAGGGCCATGCCAGCAGGGCAGGCACTGTGTAGTGTGACAGGCCACACCATCCTCAAAAGTGCTGCTCTGTGTCCATAGAAGGTCTACATAGAAAACACTGTTCCAGAATACAATTAAGGCAAGCCTAAGTAAACCAAGGAGAGCCTGCAATTATTAACCTGCAAGGTGTTTGTGTGCTCAGTCAGATCTGATGTGGCCAAAGTTAGTAAATAGGACACACAGCTGAGCTAGAAAATGGAACTCTAGGGGAGAAAACAGATGCACGTAGTAGAAAAAGAAAACCTGACAGACACATAAGAAAGAAATCTAGGGGCTACGTTGCTGGGGAGTCTCATACCCACTGCCCTGGGGCCCAGGTCTCTCTGCCTTCTGAACTGGATCTCTTAAACAAATAGGTGATGGCCCAAAAGGCAATTGTCCCTTTGGTCCTCTGCCCACTCATGTCTCACTTGTCTTTCCCCGTGAATTGTTCAGATTCACACCTCCTTATGCCATCCCTAGATATAGCTTCCTGACTGGTGCCTGGGAGCTTGGCTTCCGTCTGCCCAGACCTCTGGCCTGGCCACACAGTTCTACCTAGAGGATCCTCAGATGGGACTGCCCGGCGCTGTTCACTGTGCAGAGAGCAGAGCTGGGGGAGTTCCCCCAACACAACACAGCTTGAAGCCTGCACTTCTCTGCGCTATGGCAAGATGCATTTCACATGGGTGCCTGTGCTGCCATGGTAGTGGAGGGCAAGGGAGTGGGGAAGGGTGTCAGCAGGCCAGGCTCCAGGGGAGAAACTACGGATGGAGACAGAGGCTCTTTTTGGTTTGAACGGAGCATAAGAGTAAACTCAGGAAATGGCTAGACTATGGCACTCTCTTTAGGAGCTCCCACACAGGCAGACACATGACCACAGGGGTTTCTAGATGGTGTAATCACTTAAGTGTGAGAGGAGATACTTCTCTTCTGAGGGTCGCAACTTCTCTGTGTTCATCTTCTGGGGCTGCCAAAACAAAATGTCACAGACTGGGTGGTTGAAACAACAGAAATGCCTTTCCTAGGCCGGGCCCAGTGGCTCATGCCTGTAATCCTAACACTCTGGGAGGCTGAGGTAGGTGAATCACCTGAGCTCAGGAGTTCAAGACCAGCCAGAGCAAGAATGAGACACACACCCCCCAATTGAAAAAAATAGAAAAATTAGCCAGGCGTTATGACAGGTGCCTTTAGTCCTAGCTATGAGGGAGGCTGAGGCAAGAGGATCGCTTGAGGCCAGGAGTTTGAGATTGCTGTGAGCTATGACGAGACATGGAACCTTCCCCAGGGCCACCCGAGTGAGACTCCATTTCAACAACAGCAACAAAAATTAATCATCTCTTTAAAGGTCTGAGCTCCAGATACGGTCACATTTTTGAGGTGCTAGGACTTCAGCACATGAATTTGGAGGGGACATAATTCAGCCCCTAACAGTATCTGGGTAAGGAAGAATAATGCCAATGAATTTCATTAGTTGAAGGAAGTGATTCCAGAAGAGAGAAGGCAGAGATTTGCTACCATCAGCAGACCAAGTTTCAGGTGCCTCCTGCAAAATTCCAGGAAGGTCTGTCTTGCCCTTTAATAGGAAAGAATCACTCCTGGTGCAAATGTTTATTGTGTGCTCTCTGTGCCAAGCATTGTGAAAGTAAACCTGTAAGTTGAGAGACAAGGGTCCCACTGCAATGCACATATTGTCTGATCTAATCAAGAAGTATTTATTGAGAGGTATTGGAGGTTAAAGAAGTATCAGGCAAACTTGATCCCAGTCCCCCATGAGCTTGTAATTCTTATTGGGGAAACAAGACAAACTCACATAAAACATCAGAACAACAGCAGGCAATATATAACCCAGCTCTAAATTGTGTGGTAGGGATGTCAATTGCTGCTAGAATTCCGAATGAGGGAGATCCACGAGGGAGCCTCCAGACAACAACTAAATCACTCAGGCCGAGGCATTCATTAGTTGGGGCCATTGTGCACGCTACAGACTTTCTCTTCAAACAGCAAAAGCCAGCCTGAAAGTCTCAGTCACACGCACTGCTCAAGACCTCCAGAGTTTCACTTCAAGTTTCAACATCACAAGGCCACTATGGATCTTGCTCTGCTCACTAGCGTCCCGCCTCCACTTTCTCCACTCAGCTTCCCACCCACAAGCGCGGATGATTAGGGGCTCCCAAACTGCACCCATGGGGGAATTTCAACAGGACAGTGCTCACCTGTATTGCACCCCCTTCCCCACCCCCTTGCCGGGAACCCTTGGCCCTTGGGAGTGCTCAGCCACAGCCACAGGTCAGAATGTCCTGTGTGTTGAGGCCTGCAGCTGCTTACTGACCACATAGGGCATTGGTGACAGGATGTGGCAGGGAAGGAAGGTAAGACAGAGAGGGCAAAGAGCCTGGGAACAGGGAACCATACAGATCATCTGGCCTGACACATTTGGAGTCCCCCTTTTAGGCCAGGGGTCTGGTCTGTGAGTGCAACCTACACCGCCACTCTGAAATGCTTTCACTCCCAGGACAGGGCTGCTCCTGTCCCACAGGGAGTGCTGCAGCCCCTGCCCAGGTCTCTCAGATGTGCAGTGCCTGCCTCTGGGCTAGGCCTCCTCTCCTCTGCTCCTGAGTCCTTCAAGCAGTGACCTGACCCATTGATGGCCAGAGTGCCCTGCGTTTCCAGTGGTGTTTCGGGGATGTCATTAAAACCTGTCTGAAATAAGTACACCAGAAATCACTTTCACTGATAAAGTAAATGAGGGTTCTTGGGCTCTTTTAGGACCCACATTCATTTGGGTAGAGCAGAGAGATATAATCGAAAATCCACCCTCCCAGCTGGCACGGTGGCTCACACCTATAATCTTAACACTCTGAGAGCCTGAGGCAGGTGGATTGCCTGAGCTCACAAGTTCGAGACCAGCCTGAGCCAGAGCAAGACCTTCATCTCTAAAAATAGCCAGGCGTTGTGGCGGGCACATTTAGTCCCAGTTACTTGTGAGGCTAAGTGAAGAGAATCACTTGAGTCTAAGAGTTTAAGGTTGCTGTGAGCTATGACACCACGGTACTCTACCAAGGAAGACAAAGGGAAATTGTCTAAAAAAAAAAAATTCCACCCTCCTAGAAATCTCAGAAAACAGAGCCTAAATCTGAACATGAGAGAGACAGCTTTAGTTTGCTATCCTTCCTCTAGTAACTACCACAGCTCCCGGGAGCCCCAGAAGCCTCAGATCTGCCTCTCCCTCGGTCAGTTTCTGGGTGGACTGAAAACACCTGTTTCCATGGATCTGCAGCCTGAGGGAGGCTCCTTCCAGGCACAGGAGCATAGCCTGGACCGGGCACCAGCCAACAGCCTTTGCAGTCACCTGGCTGTGGCAGTGGGCTCAGGTTTAGCCCTGTCCTTCAGGTACTGAATGGGGTGGTTGTATGCTGTGGCAAGAACTCTTGACAGTAAATATATTATTATTTGAGGATTAACACTGTCCTAGATGCTTTACATAAGTGACTTCATTTAATCTTCTAGGGATTATTATCATTTCCATTGTAGAGATGAGGAAACCAAGTCTTTAGAAGCTAACTAGCCTAGGGACATAACTTGTCCACGGTCATGTGGCTTGTCATTAGGGACGGTCACTCCAAGGCCCACATGTTAATCATTAGGCTTCTCATGTGAGCTGATGTTATTAATTCTCACTACCATCGAGGTTGATTCCTTTACAAAACCAAAATCAGGACTAAAGGGAGGATTTAAGAATAATATGCTGTCCTTAGACTATAAACCTGTAAGCCAATTTTTTTAACTTTATTGAGATATTTTACATATCATAATTCATCCATTTCAAATGTACAAGTCAATGATTTTTTTTCTTTCTTTTTTTTTTTTTTTTTTTGCAGTTTTTGGCCAGTTTTGGGTTTGAACCCGCCACCTCCGGCATATGGGCCAGTGCCCTACTCCTTTGAGCCACAGGTGCCGCCTGTCAATGATTTTTAATTTACCAACTTGTACAATCATTACTTAAAGTATGTCTTAGAATATTTTCATGACTCCAATAGGATTCCTCCTACTCCCTTACCTATAGTCAAAAAGGACCCACAGACACTGTGTTTGGTCCATCACATTTAAAATATTTTTTGAAATTTTGGCTAGTTTTTTTTTTTTTTTTTCTTTTCGATATACTGATTTCCTTTCTTTTGGACATACACTTAGCAGTGAGATTGCTGGATGCTAACTTTTTAAAATAAGACAATTTCAGCCAGGCTCAGTGGCTTACACCTGTAATCCTAGTACTTTGGGAGGCTTAGGTGGGTGGATCACCAGGTTTGAGACCAGCCTGAGTAGGAGTGAGACCCCATCTCTACTAAAAATAGAAAAAATTAGCTGTTTGCATTGGTGGGCTCCTGTAGTCTCATATATTCAGGAGGGCGAGGCAAGAGGGTTGGGTTGCTCGAGCACAAGATTTTGAGGTTGCTGTGAGCTATGTTGCCACAGCACTCTACCCAGGGCACAGAGTGAGACTGTCTCAAAAAAATAAAAATAATAAATAAAATAAGACAATTTTGCAAAAAATTTAAGTTTTCATTTCTCTCGAAAGAATCAGAAGATTGGGCAAAATGGGACATTCTTTATACACAGCAAAACCAATAATTACCCCTTTCATACATAATATATGCTCTCTAGTCTGTCCCATAAAATCAGCCTGGGGACACACATTGGGGGAGGAGATCCCGAGAATCATAGCCCCAAATGTTTGCCTTCCAGCCCAGACCTCTGGCGCCCCTGCTTTCGGCAGATGGCAGAGCTGTTTGGCCTGTTTTTTCATTACAAAGTTAATTCCTGGTCCACACCAAAAAGGAGCTGCTCTTTATACCTGGGCAACATTCTCTGAAAACAAAGTTACATGTCTTGTTTTAAAGCTTTGCAATTAGGATTTTTACCTGATGCGACAAAAGACAACTCAAGGTTTGCTACCTCTTTGGAATCAAACTCTCCCTACCCAGAAAGATGGCATTTCTCGAAATCTCACTTTTTGACTTACCTTTTGGTAGACTATAAGGACACATTTCTCCTCAGGGAGCTGGCGACAAAGTTGATCAGAGGATGCTTTTGTTGCTACAGTAGACACTGTTGGTTGTCCATTCAATTCCTCCTCTGCTCCTTGCTATTTTGTTCACAACTGCCATATTTTCGGGACTGGTGGGCCCAGCCATAGGGAGTAAACTATGGTTGGTTAACCCAGTCTGGGAACCCCAGGCTTCTGATGGTGACTGGCTCAGGAGCGTGTTTATGGCCTCCTCTAGTCAAAGAGACATGGGGGACACTGACATAGGCTGGGAGGCTTTGGGAAAATATTTTCCTTCCTTTTTGCCATCTTTGTTTATTGCCACAATAGGCTGTAACACTTGGTGCTAGAGCAGCCACCTTGTGATCATAAGTGGGAAGCTAAGTGAATTGCAGAGAAGCCAAAACGGAGCCCTGACGTTGTGTTGCCAAATCACCCAAACATCTCCTTCTGGACTTCCTGTTTTGCCCTTATTGTTTAGGCCACTTCTAGTTAAGCATTCTGTTATTTGAAACCAAAACATTCTGACTTCTGTGTAACATTTTAATCATGAGTCCTGGCCAGACAAAGAGTGATAACTCTGGGAGGCTTAAGCAGGTGGAGTGCTTGAGCTCAGGAGTTCGAGACCAGCCTGAGCAAGAGCAAGACCCCATCTCTACGAAAAAATAGAAAAACCAGCCAGGCATTGTGGTGGGTACCTGTAGTCCTAGCTATGTAGGAGGCTGTGGCAAGAGGATTGCTTGAGCCCAAGAGTTTGAGGTTGCTGTGAGCTATGATGCCACAGCACTCTAACAAGGGCATCAAAGTAACACACTGTCTCAAAAAGAAAAAAAAAAATTGTGAGTCCTGTTGCTAATTAACACTAAGATGTGTCCCTGGTCTCTCATTTGCTCAATTTGTTAACCATATTTTGAGGGCGGGTTTCTCACCTGTTAAGTTCTATTTAACCATTTTATGTTGGTATTTGTTTTTAACTCTCAATAGATAAGCTTTTACTCATCTTAACTCCAGAGTTTATGTGCAAATAATATTACCTAAAACCTTACAAAAGGCTGTGAGGTTAGCCAAGGAAACAAAAGACAAGTGTGCAGGCCTTACCCTAGCAGATGCACCTCCTCCAACAATCCTGGATTAAACTAACAAGCAGGCAAAGAGGGTCACCCTGTACAACCACAAACTGGTGGCCGGCTCCAAAGACCTATGGAAATGGCTTTGTTTGCTGCCGGCCTCCGCCCATGCTCTTGTTTTAACTAGAGAATTAATAGTCCCCTAGGTCAGGAAGGCTACAGCTGCTCTAGCCTCACCCACCCCAACACCAGGGGAATGATGTTCTGTTCCTCTATGGCTGGGGTGCACAGGGGCAGCTTGAGTGCTGACCACTGGCCCTTTACTATGCCTGACGCTTCACTCACTAGCATTGGCTTCTGTCCACTGAGTACCCATCACATATCGGCATCTCCTGCCCATTAGTGTTAATTCCTGAAACAACCCCGTTAAGTAGCAGAATTAGTCCAAGATCAGTCTGTCTCTAAAATCTGCCCTTTTTCCTGATGCCGTGCTGCACTGCAGACACTCAACTCCAGGCAAGAAGACCAGAGCTGTCACCCAGTTCCAGTGGGTCCCTGAGCTGCTACTCACTCTCAGTAACCGCATTCTGGTCTTGCTCCAGAGTCCTGACCCTGAGTCCCTCACCCCAAGGCCTCAGTGGTGAAGAGAGACTCTTCTACCTTTTCCGCCTTGGCACACATCTGGAGATTTGTCACAGGAGGATGCCAAGCCAATTAGCCCAGGTTGCACCCCAACCTGGGAGCGGAAGCCTGACCCAAGCCTCCACCCTGAAAACACTCTCCAGAATTAAAATAGAACCAGAGGCAATGCTGAGGATGTGTCCTTGCCAAAAAGCTTTAATTAAAATCTAATCAAGCCTCTTAGCTCTAACTTTCAGTTTGTGGGAAATATATAGATAACAGAACAAGTTAAATAAAAACATGACAAGGAACTAATTAAGATACATTTACAGCGTGGAACATTATAGAAGATAATCGATGTGTCTCTCCAAAAGTCAAAGGTTAAGAGAGTATTCTGATTTAAAATAGATTTATAGCTGAGGTTGGTGGTTCATGCCTATAATCCCAGCACTCTGGGAGTCAGAGGCGGGTGGATTGCCTGAGCTCAAGAGGTCAAGACCAGCCTGAGTAAGAATGAGAGCCCATCTCTACTAAAAATAGAAAAATTAGCCAGGCATCATGACAGGTGCCTATTGTGCTGGCTACTTGAGAGGCCAAGGCAGGAGGATTGCTCAAGTCTAAGAGTTTGAGCTTACTGTGAGCTATGATGCCATGCACTCTACCCAAAACTCTACTCCAAAAAAAAAAAAAAAAGATTATTTTTAACTTCATTAGCTGTGATAATGGCACTACGATTACATAGGACAATATATATATATATATATATATATATATATTTTTTTTTTTTTTTTTTTTTTTTTTTTTTTTTTAGAGACAGAGTCTCACTTTATCACCCTCAGTAGAGTGCCATGGCATCACAGCTCACAGCAACCTCCAACTCTTGGACTTAGGTGATTCTCTTGCCTCATTCTCCCAAGTAGCTGGGACTACAGGCACCCGCCACTACAGCACCTGGCTA
Organism: Loris lydekkerianus; assembly: GCA_963574355.1. Lineage (NCBI taxonomy): Eukaryota > Metazoa > Chordata > Mammalia > Primates > Lorisidae > Loris > Loris lydekkerianus. The sequence goes on from CAUYPK010102905.1 coordinate 11,966, forward strand.
TTTTTTATTGTTGCACTTTGGCCGGGTCCAGTTTTGAACATGCCACCTTCAGTATATGCAGCTGGTGCTGAAGTGGGGGGGGGGGGGGGGCGGG
>CAUYPK010102906.1:0-13947 GCA_963574355.1 Loris lydekkerianus
CAGTAGCAAGTGGTGCTTTCCATCCACAGATTGTTCAGGCAGAGCCTCAGCCAGCCTCCTCACGCTAGTCAGACTGTCTGCCCCAGGCTGGTTTGAGACGCTGGGTAGCATTTCTGTCAGCTGCTTTGTTTCAGCAAGGCCTGTAACGGTGAAAGTGTTTGCTGCCAGAGGTGCCTGAACTTTGGGGTTGTTAAAGTGGGTTACCGCTCTTTGGTTTGTAAACATATTCACCTCTTCAGTATCAGAGATATTGTTTACCCCTAACTTCTTCAAGGAGAACTGAAGGTTTTTATCATCTGCTATAGCTGTTCTATGAACCACCTTCTTTCTGTGAGCAGTTCCTTTCCCACCAATGTGCACTTGTGGCTGCAGTTTGGTGAGTTTCTCTTGGTTCGTGATAGTTTCTTTCATCTTGTCGGAGCATAAAGGGGGCCGTGCAGGGGACTAGGGTTGGTGCTCAGGGGGGCTCGGGTAGACCGCAAAGCTTACCACTTTTTATGGCATAAGCAGCGGAGGAAACTGCTTCCGTTGTGCTTACATTGCATTCATAAAATAAGCTGCTTACATTATTGTTCGTATACGGCTTTCCGTTTTCCCCAAATATATTGAAATTGATTTTTTTTTCCCCCTTAGAGCTGGCCTCTTTTTCCTTTTTTGAAGTGACAGAATGTTATTTTCTCTACTGGTTTCCGCTTGAAAACTGTACATGAAACAGGAATGAAATATTCTGATTTTTTTTTTTTTTAATAAAATTCACACTAAGGTCTGCCTAAGGCATAGTAACCTACACTTGTCACATAAATGAAGGCTACGCAGAAGACTAGTGAGGTGACATAGCTTATTAATGAAAAGCAAAGACCTAGGAGTAAAGGCTTTCTTAACTTCTATCTTCTTCAGTTTCTTCATCTGTAAAATGGAGACAATAATAACTTGCTTCTTTAGAGGTTGTTATAAGGCTAAATGAGTTGATTCACCACCCTAGAGGAACGCTGCCTGGCAGTCTGTAAATGTTAGTGTCTATTAGTGAGGGAAGCAGGACAGACTCTGAGGAGGGAAGGTGGAAGTAGGTGAAACCCCTGACAGGCAAGACAATGGCTAGAATATAGATCACACAACCGTCTTCCCTGGAACTTAAAATGGAAAGGACTTATAATGAAATGCCATCGCATGGCCATTATCATCGCCAGCAAAATTCTAAAATTCAGAAGTCTGTGTTATTAAGTGATCTGAGAAAATGCACAAACACTTTTATACTGTAGAGGAAAATTAAGACAATATTCCTAGTCACTGAGTGGATTACTTAAGAAAAAAGAGACTCCACTGAGTGGGCCTCAGTGCTTGTTACAGCTTTTATGATACATAAACCTGTCATTATGTTGAAATGATTTAAGCCATGAGTGTCTCTTCTCTGGGTTTTCAGAATGACATTCCAAACAAATTTGAAATGAAACTTCGCCGTGCCACTGTTCTTGAGGACTCCTACAGGAGAATTATGGGTGTCAAGAAAGCCGACTTCCTCAAGGCTCGACTGTGGATTGAGTTTGATGGTGAAAAGGGATTAGATTATGGAGGAGTTGCCAGAGAATGGTTCTTCCTGATCTCAAAGGAAATGTTTAACCCTTATTATGGGTTGTTTGAATATTCTGCTACGTAAGTACCTTTACAATGACCTTTACAATACACAGAAAAAGAAAAAAAAAAAATCACCGTTTTAAAAATATGAGTTGTTTGGCAGTGCCCATAGCTCAGTCGGCACATACACCAAAAGTGGTTTCGAACGTGGCCCGGGCCAGCTAAAGGACAACTACAACAAAAAAATAGCCGGGCGTTGTGGTGGGTGCCTATAGTCCCAGCTACTTGGGAGGCTGAGGCAAGAGAATCACGTAAGCCCAAGAGTTTGAGGTTGCTGTGAGCTGTGACACCAGAGCACTTTACCCAGAGCAACAGCTTGAGACTCTGTCTCAAAAAAAAAAAAGAGAGAGAGTTGAGGCAAGGAAAATGTAAGTTATGCAAGAAAAAGATTATAACTAATGTTTCAGAAGTAACTTTTTACATAACATAAAATTTACCATTGTGCATTCACACTGTTATGCAACCATCATCCATCTGGAGAACTTTATCTTCCCAAAATGAAACTCTGTATCCAATAAAGACTAACTTCCTGTTCGTTGGCAACCACTATTCTACATTCTGTCTCTATGAATTCAACTACTCTAAGTATCTCACATAAGTGGGCTCATTCAATATTTTGTGACAGGCTGATTTTTCTTTGCATGTATCATGTTTTCAGGGTTCAACACATGTTGTAACATGTGTTAGAATACCCTTTCTTTTTAAGGTTGAATAATATACCATTATTTGCATATGCTATTCATATATTTTATTAATTCACCCATTGATAGTCATTTAGATAATTTCTGCCTTTTGATAGAAATAACTATTTTTAAAACCATTGAATCCAGTGGTTGAATGTGTTTCTTATAGAGGTAAACAACCCAAAAGAGGGAGATAATTTATAATTATTTGCTGTATAAAAATTTTTCAAGAGGAGCATTTAAATGTGGTTGTCTTTACAGGGATAATTATACCCTACAGATAAATCCAAACTCTGGACTGTGTAATGAAGATCACCTCTCCTACTTCAAGTTTATTGGTCGGGTAGCTGGAATGGCAGTTTATCATGGCAAACTGTTGGATGGTCAGTATTAACGATCAAACTTTTGAATGTAATTAGCTGTCTTCTTTTACTTGATAATCACTTTAAATGTATTTGAAATCTTGCAAGGTTTCTTCATCCGTCCATTTTACAAGATGATGCTGCACAAGCCAATAACACTTCACGACATGGAGTCCGTGGTATGTCTTGTTCACTTCTGTGACACAAGTGTAACTTAACAAGCGACTGGAACATTTTAAAGGATTAACTTTCAATGACAAAAAATTAATAAATTGTTTCAAATAAACTTTCTCCCTAAACATTTTAGTACAAAAATTTCCTATACATAAAGTTGAAAATTTTATACTCACACTTGCATGTCTACCATCTACCATTGGCTTTTTTTCTGTATTCACTTTATCACATATCCATTAGTCCATCCAAAGTAGGTTGTGCCTATCAGTGAACTTCCCCCAAGTACTTCAATATGCCATACAACAGCTATGTTATCTTTTATATCAGTACCTGAATCATGATCTCATTGATGAATGATGTACATTTTAAAAATGATAGTCCAAAGGCAAGGGGTTGTGTTAGGCCCCTACAAGGAAACAGAAACCCAAAGATGAAATCCCTGACTATATAGCCTTGTTATTCGCTACCTGTGCTGTTGAATAGCCCCATACAATGTGCACACATGGATTCTAAGACCTCTTCCTCAGTTCCAAGTATTTTTTTTTCTTTTCTTTCTTTCTTTTTTTTTTTTAGAGACAGAGTCTCACTTTATCACCCTCACAGCAACCTCCAACCCCTGGGTTTAGGCGATTCTCTTGCCTCAGCCTCCCAAGTAGCTGGGACTACAGGCGCCTGCCACAACGCCCAGCTACATTTTTGTTGCAGTTTGGCCAGGGCTGGGTTTGAACCCACCACTCTCGGTATAGGGGGCCAGCACCCTACTCACTGAGCCACAGGCACCGTTCCTTTTATTCTTTTCTTATTATATATCACAAGTGCAAACAGTATGACTTTTTTATAAGTCATAAGACTGTAATTGAGTTGGTTAATTAGTTGCTATATTTGAGATTTTTCTTTAACTTGTGCCAGGAATAAACAACAACCTCTTTGTAGCTACTTAAACATTTCACATACAGCCTAATCAGCATGTAAGAAAGGTGCTAGAGACTCAGCACCTGTTGCTCAGTGGTTAGGGTTAGTATGCCAGCCACATACAGGGCTGGTGGGTTCGAACCCAGCCTGGACCAGTTAAACAACGACAACTGCAACAAAAAATAGCCAGATGTTGTCGCAGGTGCCTATAGTCCCAGCTAGTTGGGAGGCTGAGGCAAGAGAATCGCTTAAGCCCAAGAGTTAGAGGTTGCCGTGAGCTGTGACGTCAAGGCACTCTGCTGAGAGTAACATAGTAAGTCTCTGTCTCAAAAAAAAAAAAAGAAAGAAAGAAAGAAAGGTGCTAGACTGCTTCGGGTATCCGTGGAAGTTAGGATTTGTATGAACACCTCTTTAACCCTTAATTGGGTTATAAAACCTATACCTCCCCCACTCACATATACAGACTTCTGGACTTTTAAGTGGGCACTACTGTATTGATTGATGCATTTTTGTGCTTGTACTTACCTGACGTCCATCTCTTTTTGTAATACATGCATGAGAGAACGGAAAGATGTCCAACTGACCTTGTCTTTCTCCCAATTATTCAGCCCCTCAACATACTGTTTTTGCAAGTTCAGATGTCTTTCTTATATAAAAACATGTTATATATGTGATCTTCCCCATCTAGGATAGTGAATATTATAATTCCCTAAGATGGATTCTTGAAAATGACCCAACAGAATTGGACCTCAGGTTTGTCATAGATGAAGAACTTTTTGGACAGGTTTGTGAAATTCGATCAATTAAAATGGTACATACATTGTAAAACAAATGTTGTAACTTAAGTTTAGATGGTAATGCATATGTTCAATACATTTCTATGCTCTGGTTTTACATTTATTTTCTAGTAACATAAGCTTTCTAGAAGTAAGAATATGTTCTGTGACATCTGACTTACTCCATTTTTATTTAGTAAAACTGATATTTTAAGGTTTCTAAGCTTTTAGCTTTTGACTGGAATTAATTTATAAACACCGGGTTTTTGGTATGGCAAAATATGTATACTTTTAAATTTTTTCTCTAAAATAATATATAAAAGGATTGTGTTTAATTTTAGACACATCAACATGAGTTGAAAACTGGTGGATCAGAAATAGTTGTCACCAATAAGAACAAAAAGGAATATATTTAGTAAGTATTTTATTAGTATTTTACTGAAAATAATGTTGTATTTTATTACAAAAAGAGTCTTCTTACCTCCCCCTTTGGCCAGAATCTCAATCTTCTTTTTCTGTAACAATGCAGTGTCACACTCACATTCAACATCTGCCGTGGGCTTAGCTAGTCTTTGTTTTCTTGCTAACTGGAATAAATATGGCTTAAAATTTGTTCCTGGTTCACGCAAAAAAAAGAATGAAATGTTTTGTTTCTTTTTAGTCTTGTAATACAGTGGCGATTTGTGAACCGGATCCAGAAGCAAATGGCTGCTTTTAAAGAGGTATTTATTTTCTTTTGTTTTCAATAATTTCAGAGTAAATCTATAAGTTTCAAATAAAAGGCTTCATCATAGCTGAGAAAAACAAATATACAGCTTGCTTTATAAAACCGTTCTAAGTTATATTTTATGTCAACAAAATAGTCCATGAATATTTTAGATGCTCGCTGTTAAAATTGAATCTTTCAAAAAGTCTAGAAAATAAACATTCAGTCCCACATATTCCCCCCACCTTTACCAATCCCACTCCCTCACCTTAAATAGCCTTAGGGAGAGCAAAGGAATAACAGATTGCTGTAGGGATAGAGTAACATATTATTTACTAGAATTGCATCATATATGTTGTTTTGTGACTTGCTTTCTTCCCTTTTCAAATATTTATTAGAGATCTTGTTAATATATCTAGCTATCTTTCTTTGTTGCTGTATTTTATTCATAATATAAATTCAGAAGTTATTTAAACCTCCCCAATCGATAGATATACAGGCTGTTGTCGGAGCACTCATTTCTTAAGCTAACATAAAATCTTCTGTTAAGTATGTATCACATGCTTTTATTTATTCAATATTGAGGCCTATGTGTGTGGTGCTGTGCTAGGCAAAAACAGACGTAAGTCCTGCTATCAAGGAACATAGATGTAAAAAGTGAAATACCCAGCACAAAGAGAAATCTGGAAGAGGCGGTGGAAGGGACGAGGAAGGTGTAGAGCAGTGGTTCTCAACCTTCCTAATGCCGCAACCCTTTAATACAGTTCCTGTGGGTCACGACCCAGAGGTTGAGAACTGCTGGTGTAGAGGAATCAGCCAACCCCAGATAAGGAGGAAATGACCCTGCTGACCAGGTTTTTAAATATGTTTGGGGGTTTTGTTTTTTTTTCTTCCAGGGATTTTTTGAACTAATACCACAAGATCTCATCAAAATTTTTGATGAAAATGAACTAGAGGTAAGATTTATTATTTTTATTTTAAAACAGGAACTTTGTACCCAGTATTTTTCTTTGCTCACAGTTTGACATTTCTTATGATGTAGCTTCTCATGTGTGGCTTGGGAGATGTTGATGTGAATGACTGGAGAGAACATACAAAGTATAAAAATGGCTACAGTGTGAATCATCAGGTCATACAGTGGTTTTGGAAGGTAACTTAAGATTTATATTGTCATCCCTTCTTTTTGATAGATTCACTCATATTTAAGTCCATTCTTCATTAACTGTACCCATAGATTATATACAGGTAATACAGAAAAATATAGCCCAGCAAATTTTTGATTTTGTTTTCTGTATGTACACACCTCCTGGGGATGGTCCAACTTCTATAATATTTATAAATAGGTAAAGTGTTCAGAATGTAGTAAATGCTGATGATAGGCTGAGATAGGTACCTAGTTTTCTACTACAGTAGGCACTCTAAGAGATCGTGAACTAACCTACAGGATATCCTTACATAGCTCCTGTAAATTTTCTCATAGAGAAATTGGCATGCCATTCAATAATATCACTAAATATAATTTTTAAAAAGCCATGAGTCACATGAGAATAGAAATTTTGTTACTTCAGTAGGTTATAATCCCATTCTAAAGAGTTGCCATGTAGCCTTATAAGTAAAGTTTTCAACAACTTTATAAACCATCCATAAATGCAAATTCAGCTAAAAGAAACATGAAAATTTAATAAGTGTTTATTAATGCTCTAATTAAATTCTGACAGCATATTTTTCAGAATAATTTATTTTACCTTTTATTGCAGTCATGTTCCCTAAATGATGTCTTTATCTTCTTTAGGCTGTTTTAATGATGGATTCAGAAAAAAGAATAAGATTACTTCAGTTTGTCACTGGCACATCCCGTGTGCCTATGAATGGATTTGCTGAACTATATGGTAAGGACTTTCCATAGCTCATTTAAAAATGGAGTGATGCTAGTTGTCTTTTTCATGTCTGATTAGTCTGTAAGTTTATATCCTTCATACTAATAGTTAGCTTAATTTTTAAAAGAATTAAGATTTTTTAATAATCAGATACACTGAAGTAGGCCAAAATATATTTATACCTTCTAATCAGATAATGAAGGAGAAAACTGGAAACATCAAATGGCTTGAATTACTTTCCATTCTTAAACTTAAATTCTATTCCCACTATGTTTCCATTTCAAAGAAAGCATTACTTCTAGTGTTTTTCAACCATTTTTATCTCACTTAAACCTATAGTTAAACTTCCAGAGCACACTTAAATTATGTTGATCAAAAATTAGTGGAAAAAAAAAAAAAAGAATATACTTACTGTGCTTTGAACATCTTTTGAAAATACTTTAATTAATGATCTTTAAAATTTTTCATGGCACACCAATTGAAAATCACTGGGACAGGGTGGCGCCCATAACTCAGTGGGTATGGCGCCAGCCACATACACCGAGACTGGCAGATTTGAACCAGCCCTCAGCCAGCTAAACAATGACAACTGCAACCAAAAAACAGCCAGGTGCTGTGGCAGGTGCCTGTAATCCCAGCTACTTGGGAGGCTGGGGCAAGAGAATCGCTTAAGCCCAAGAGTTTGAGGTTGCTATGAGCTGCGATGCCACAGCACTCTACTGAGGGTGACATAGTCAGAGTCTGTCTCGAAAGGAAGGGAAGGGGAGAGGACGGGAGGGGAGGGAAGGGAAGGGAAAAAATTGGCAGCGCCTGTGGCTAAAAGGGGTAGGGTGCTGGCCCCATATACTGGAGGTGGCAGGTTCAAACCCAGCCCTCTGCCAAAAGAAAAAGAAAGAAAATCCTGGGACAGAGAAACTCACTGGGCTGCTATTTTTCATTTCTCAGGACTAGGGATAAGACTGCATATATCTCTTGATTTTCAGAATAGTTAGTGTTAATTTAGTTTTCTATAAAGTGAAATTCCGTATATCCAATCAAATTGTTTTTCAGGTGATTGACACATTAGAGGTACGTTTTATTAAAAAGTGCTATTTCTGATGTAGATCGTAGCAACTTTTCTCACATGGGTTCATATTTTGTTATTGGAATGGTGTTTACTTGCTTTTAAAGATACGAGGAATAAATCTTTTAGAAAAGGTGTAGCTGGCTCGGCACCTGTGGCTCAAGCGGCAAAGGCGCCAGCCACATACACATGAGCTGGCGAGTTCAAATCCGGCCTGGGCCTGCCAAACAACAATGATGGCTGCAACCAAAAAAAAAAAAAAAAAAAAATAGCTGGGCATTGTGGCGGGCGCCTGTAGTCCCAGCTACTTGGGAGACAGAGGCAGGAGAATCACTTGAGCCCCAGACTTGGAGGTTACTGTGAGCTGTGATGCCAAGGCACTCTACCCAGGGTGATGACAGCTTGAAGCTCTGTCTCAAAAAAAAAAAAAAAACAAAAGGTGTAGCTGGGCAGGGCCTGTGGCTCAAAGGAGTAGGGCACCAGCCTCATATGCCAGAGGTGGCAGGTTCAAACCCAGCCCCTGCCAAAAACTACAAAAAAATAAATAAATAATGTGAGAAAAGGTGTAGCTAAAGTTAGATCCCTACTAAGAACAACAAACAAGAATTGTTCTAGGAACCAAATGTCAGGGACTGCTGCCTGGGAAATCCCTAAGCTGAAGTTTTCATGCAAATAGAAGTTGTTACCATCTAATGGGATTGCCAAGCCCTCTCTCTTTGGCAAACTTGGTCTGCTTGCTAAACTTCATTTACCTGTGTTTGCAGAACCAAACAGCTGCTACTTCTCCACCTCAAGTGACCACGTATAGTTGTTAGCTTTGCTACCAACCAACTCGTTCATTCCTTACCTAACTGGACTTCTTAGCCTTTGTTTTTTTAGTGGTTTCACCTGACTCCTTTTTTCTCTTTTCTATTTTAGCCAGTTAGTAGAAAAAATATGTAGGTAGAACAAGCAAATGCCATTTCTAGCTCCTCTTCCCTCTTTTATGCAACCCAGGCCTATTGCCATCCACTATGATTTAAGCATTGTTTGGAATTTGGGGCAAAAATCCTGCACACAGGCAAAGTTGTCTGTGATAGGACATAAATTCAAATTATTACGGATTTACAGAAAGCAGTTGCTAAAAACTGTTAATATTATAATGCAATGTAGTATAGCCGATTAAAAGTATGTTAAATTTATATCATTTGAGTTTTCACAATGGATTGTTTAGGTAAGAGAACTGAAAGGAATATATAGGATTCCACATTATGGAAAACGGTGACAAAAGTACTGAAATTTTAACTGAGAAAATAATTGTGATGGGTGATACGTGAAAAGTTAGGCTTTTGGGAAACCTCCAATGTTGAGAATATTAAATATTTCTGGCAAACACATAGACACACTTGCATATGTTTATAAGTCATGAAGAAAATTGTGGAAAGTTACAGATGAAGTTGTCAACATTGATTACTTGGTGGTTGGGATATGGTGAAGATTGGAAAAGGAAGAACTAAGTGAAAAATCTGAAGAAAAAGAGTTTCCAAAAATGTCCATAATAAAAAGATTAATGTAGACTGCATAACATGATTGTGTGCACATAAAATTATACGTGCACATGCACAGAGAGATTCATGACAGGACATATACCCAGCATTACAGGGAGCATCTGAGATGATTTTTTTTTTTTTTTACATCTTTTATTGTATTTTATTCTTTTGCCTTAAATTTTTACAGTGAGATTATTTGTACATGTATAATTAGAAAAAGTAAAGCTATTTTCACTGATACTCAAAAAAGAAAGAAAGTGCTCACTTCAGCAGCACATATACTAAAATGGGAACAATACAGAGATGATTACGGCCCTGCACAGGATGACACAGATTCATGAAGCCCTCCATACTTTGCACAGTTCACAAGGTCAGAGATTGTTCAACGACTATAGAAAAAAGGACTGGGCATGGTGGCTCATGCCTGTTACCTGGAAGGCTGAGGCAGGTGGATTGCTTGAGTTCACCAGTTTGAGACCAGCTTGAGCAAGTGTGAGACCCCCATCTCTTAAAAAAAAAATAGCCATGTGTTGTGGCAGGCACCTATAGTCCCAGCTACTTGGAGGCTGAGGCAAGAAGATCACTTGAGTCCAAGAGTTTGAGGTTGCTGTGAGCTGTGATGCCATGGCACTCTACCAGGGGCAAAAAAGTGAGATACTTTGTCTCAAAAAAAAAGAGAGAGAGAAAGAAAGAAAGAAAACTCACTTTCTCTGCATACCTATGAAAGAAATCGTATACAGAAATGAAACTCTGTATAGGGCCAAGAAACGCCAAAGCAGAGTGATTAATGGTGGTCACAAATGAACTGTCAAGGAATCCTCAGTTCATGAAGCCGTCAAGCACAGGACAGTGTTCATTAAGTTAAAAAAAAAAAAAAAAAGATTGAGTCCTTGTATGTTTAAGTTCACATCAGAAAAAGTGAGTTCTGTAATGCCTAGAGATTCCTGTATATAGAGTAAGTGAAACCAAACTCTTTTTCCTTACAGGCTCAAATGGACCACAGTCATTTACAGTTGAACAGTGGGGTAGCCCTGAAAAGCTGCCAAGAGCTCATACCTGGTAAGCAGTTGCGTAGACCCTGATAGAACAAGCCTCAGAAAGCAAAATTCCTGTTAGTCTAGCTGCAACAAGCCTAGCCCGCTCTGTGCTGCTTCAGTGGCAGCTATAGGTAAGGAATCCGTGACACTAACCCAGGAACAGGTATATCTTTAAGCCAATCAGTCTTGATTTGAAATCCAGGTAGCTGAAATCAGAGGGTCATCTAAACTGTTGACCATATGTTGCCTCTAAGACCATTGAAGAGAGACTAGAACATTACCTGTGGGACGTTGAGATGGCAAAGGAACCTAGACGTTGGAGGTGGGGATGTGAGGACCCACGGAGGAGTCCAGGGAGAGACCATGCCTAGAGGCTACTCCCATGTCTTCTGCCTCTGGTGTGAACATGGCTTTTACTGCTGTTGGACATACTCATCACAAAGAGCACCATTGTCATGTTTGCTGGAGTGATACTTTGTCAATGTCTTTCATAACCAGTTCCTCTCTGTTCTTTCAGCTTTAATCGCTTGGACTTGCCACCCTATGAGACGTTTGAAGAATTATGGGATAAACTTCAGATGGCAATTGAAAACACTCAGGGTTTTGATGGAGTTGATTAGAGTACAATTAACAATCTATGGTGTTTTTACTGCTGCAGTTTTATAAGCAAAATCTTGGCTTAAAATTTTCCAGGGAACTACTAAAACTTGGCCACTGATTCTTCCCAGATATTGGAGATCATATAAAAGCATTGAAAGAAACCATATGACAATTTTTCCATGATCTCAATCACTTAAATCATGTGTGGCATTTATGCAATTGTTTCATTGTATCTTTGGAGTTCACAGGATGGGCTCTAAGTCCTGTGTGCCTGAAATAGTTTTATCTTTGGTATTTACCTCTCATAGAGTATTTACTAGGCAGTTCCTTAAACTACTGAAGTTCTAACTGTGAAATGTTTGTGATAAGTGTCATGTGTGAAAAGTTTGATGCTTTTTGAGAAGGAAAAGGAAATTGGGGGAAAAAACTTTAATATTGAGTAACTACACTATATTTAGCGCTACTTGCCAGCTAGTTATTATGTTGTAGACCTGCCTACAGCACCTTACTGCCCGGATATTTAGAAGAACCATGGAAAATGTGTTATCTATATCTTTAGTTAACTGATGCACTTGCAAAAAAATTGTTTACTTTTTCACTTTTAAAGTATTTGGCTTTTGTGAATATGCAGTTTTATTAAACATGTGGTTCATAAGACATGTGAAGCAAATTCATATATACAATGGGTATTTAAAGTATTAAAGCCTTTCTCTTGCCCATATATCCTTACAGTTCATTGGTGTAGTCATCACTTTTTCATGTTTAGTTAGAAGAATTTCTTCTTCAAACATTCAACTAAAGCTGCACAAAGCAGTATTTCTAAATTATGCCTTGAAGAACTGAGTCAAATGTATAGAACTTGCCATTACCAGTCATTCTTTATACTTGTACAATTATGTAGTAAATATATGTTTACGTGTTTATTGTTTACAGATTAAGCTAATTTCTGTAGTTGTATTTTTATATTTTTAGTATCACTTTAAAAAAACCAAATTTGTTTAAAATAACCAAAGAGTAGTTAGAATGCATAGTTTGTATTAAATTACCATATTTCTTATGCTTTTTAAAAAAAAAAAAAGGTATTGTTTACTATGAAAATGTTTTTACATATCCAAAACTCTTTAGGCCAAATGCTACAGGTAGAATTCTACTTTAACCAAATTGAAGTGTGTAAAGACCATAGGCATGCATTCAACTGACATTTATTGAATGCCTGCTATATGCATAGCACTGTGCTAGGCCCTAGGGTAAGAGTTATGTCAGCTTCAAAGGAATCTAGCTCAATCTTTAGCCCCAAGGAACTTATAAACATGTAAATGAATTTGTAAACAATCAAAAACAGGGGTAAGCAGAATAAGGTAAAAGGAAAAATATGTTCTAGGTTGCACTATACTTGCAAAGATAAAGTATGCCAAGACTCTGTTTCATACCTATATTGGAATGATCTATAGCAAATGCTCTTACAAAAAAACTAATACGGTATCTTGGTATTTAGAAATAATTGTAAATATATATTATGAAAGTTCTTACATACATATTGCTTGTATATACTCTGAAAGAATTGTAAAAAGTATTTCCGGTTCTTGGCTTAAGTTTGTTGGAATATAAATAAATTAGTTCCTGTCAGCACCTGGTAGAGCTCTCAAATGTGACAGCAGCAAAACCACTTTCTGAACATTATCAGCTTGGTTTACAGAGAGCCATTCCCAGATCACAGCACCTTGCATTTTATCTTCACCAACATCATCCAGCACTCAGGCATGAGCACCAGATGTCCTCCTGGTTTTATCACTTACCACCTGTGTGAACTGAAGCAACTTACTAAACCTCTTTGGACTCATTTTTCTTTATCTTTCAAATAATAATCATGCCCACCCTCACTGTCATATCAGATTGTCCTAAATTCCAGAAAGATGAGAAATCAGAAAGTGCTTTGTGAAGTGTTATACAATCAGAAGATGCTTCGGGCCGACCATCACGTTTTGTCAAATCAGGTGTATAAACTGACTACACTCCCAAAGAAGAAGAATCTCTTTAAGAATAAAGTGATTTCTAATAGACAAGGAAGCAGAAATGTATCTGACATTGATACATATTCGTATCTACACGTGGACCTCACCATCAGAATTCATTTTCTCTACATCAGCAAAGTAATATTCAGATGGGCCAATGAATTTTGAAGTGTCCTCATTATGTAGAATTGAATGTAAAAACTGTTTTTGTTAAAACAAGATTTTACCATGAGTGTTTAAATAAATATCACTTCTGTGAAATATCATGGCAAATACAGAAGCCTGAGAAAATATAAAGCTTTCTTTTCATGTGACAGTCAATGGAATGATCCTATGACTCAGATAAAACAGGTGTTAATGAAACCGGACTCACTCCCGCCAGTCCTCAACCATAGACCTTCATCCCAGTGGTCTCCCAGGTGTGGGCTGACAGTCCAGAAGAAACCTCTATCAAGAAACACAGCCCCTCATCCTACACAGAAATGTATTTCAAATATGTTCTGCTGGAGAGTCAGCAGAGTCATTTTCATAAGACAAGTATATCATACTTTTCTAGAAATTATAAGCACATAATTTAAGCCTAT